>CABHPP010119961.1:16562-30538 GCA_902168425.1 Peromyscus attwateri | reverse complement strand
CAAGAAGCCTGTAGTCATCAGGCATCCTGCAGTGTGACTGATGTGTTCCAGTGATGGAGTCCATCTTTGTCATAGGAACATCATAAAACCTTGCAACTGTCATGTTCTCATAACACATTTTGGGAAGAAACATCAGGAACTGTCACATCACCCCTTCGCAGAGACTTTTCATGAATATTGTTCTCTACAATTAGAGCAGACTTGAAAGAGTTATTTTAACATGTCTATACCTCCGCCCCATCTCAGACAAACATGAACAGACAGTTGTGTATTTAGGGAAACTCTTAATGCGTTTCTGGTGGGCAATTGTTTAGAACCATTGGTGTAGAAAAGAAACTGTGGCTTTGGTCCTTGGCCATGACTATGCCTGCACAACCCTAGGCTATTTCCCTTCCTGTCTCTCCCTACTTGACTCCGTCAAGCAGCATCAATGCTCAGTTTTCTTTTTGTTACTGAAACTTTGTGGATTGTTTGTTTCACTCTTAGTCATTTTTCTGAATAGTACTATTGTTTTCAAACTGCTCTGCCTTCTTTGTGAGAAATCTTGTGATTGGTCCAGTCTCATAACACATTGTCTAATTTGAATGCACTGTGATGTCTTCTCAAACTACCTTCCTTTTCCCATCAATATATTCCTTTTCTTAGTGGAGAGGGTAGAGCATATGTTTATGTGCCCAAGCTTTAGACTGTAACACCCCCAAGTTTTATCTCAAATCATAATGTCTCTTCTCCTCCTTTTTCTTTTTCTAGAGTGCCAGGAAATTGCACCCAAGTCCTTACACCCATACAAAGCTAGGCGAGTACTCCCTCATTGAGCTATGTGCTCTTCCCAACTCTTAGTTTTTCTTATTTTTTTTTTTACCTTTTTCATCTGAAAAAGTAATATAAATACACACCTTGAGTGGATTCCATAAGAGTATGTGAAATAATTCAAGTGCCTGGCAAGGCCTCAGTCGGAGATGGTAGCGATGATTTCTATTCTTGTCATCATTAGATTTAAGTTTCTTAATGAGAAGGATCTTTATTAATTTCATCATTTGAAATATCTCCTCTTTAAATAGTGCCCTGCACTATCTAACTACTCCATCATTATTCAATAGAGGAATGGATATGGTGGCCAACAGAGGTTAAGTTCTATGTCTGTCACTTTGGATCTCATAAGGTTAATGACATCCGGATTTCCTGCTTTGACACTTTTCTGGCCAGGTTGCTTTCTGCCTGCTGAACCTCAGTTGTTTTGTGTCTTCCTCAAATCCACTGTCTTGGAAAATTTTGTATTGTTATTACTGTGTGTGTCTATGTGTGTGGGGGGGGAGAAAGGGAGGGAGGGAGGGAGGGAGGGAGGAAGGAAGGGGGAGAGAGAGAGAGAGAGAGAGAGAGAGAGAGAGAGAGAGAGAGAGAGAGAGAGGTGTGGAGGTCAGAGGACAACTCTGGATTCAGTTCTGAATTTCTGCCTTTTCTTGGATTCTAAAGGTTGGACTCACTCAGGTCTCAAGACTTGGGATGCAAGTACCTTGACCCACTGAGCAATCTTGCCAGGCTCCTAGTCTGTCTTTTTAAAGATAAAAGAAATAGTAGCGCTTTATTGTGGAATGATTCTCTCTCACCCTGGTTTTGCTCCAGACAATTGAAAGAATGCATATAATCTGTATGTGCCGAGTGAAAATTGTTCATTCTTCACTATCAGGCCACATATCGACATTTGACCTATATATGCATAACTCTTCTCATTGCTGTGACTAAACACCCAACAGAAGCAAGGTAAGGAAGCAAGGATGGCGACTGACTTGTGGATTGTGGATACAGTCCATTGTGGCAGTGAAGGCACAGTGATGACGGTGGCTTTATTTGTGGTGAGAGGAGTGTAAGGTAGCCAGCTGGTCACATTGCATCTACAATCAGAAAGTGAAGGGAAATGAAAGTTGGTGCTCAGCATAATTGCTCCTGTCTCCCCCCTTTTATTCAGTGTGGACCCCAGATCCAAGGAGGTGCTGCCCACATCCAGGGTAGGACTTCTTTCTTCCGTTAATCCTGTCTGGAAACGCCATCACATTCAGAAGTATGTCTCCTAGGTGATTCCAAAGTGTGAAGTTGCCAGTAAAACAAACTCTTGAGACTATGTTGACACACAAAAATTCATGGGGTGTGGGAACACATGACACAGCAAAGCTTTCCCTTCATTTTTGCTTTTCAAAATTGATGATAACAATAATATTGTCAGTTATAAATGGCAGAGGCACTATATTCAGTTGACTTACTGAGTCCAAGCCAACAGAGTAGAAAAGGGACTTGGGAATAGAGACAGTAAGTAGCAATGTGCTCAGGGCCTGTGCTAAGCTCCTGGATCCAGCTGTGCTGAAGCTAACCGTGCTCTGACTCTTTTGATTACAATGATCCAGTTTGCTAGTTCAAAAAAAGGACCAGTTTGTGGTGTATACCACTGGTTGCCAGAATACTTCCTCATATGGGGTTCTCGTTTTGTTCTCCCCACAGTAGGATCATCCACACTTGCATGGTCATTTGTCTTCCCTTCTGTTCTTCCATACTTGTCTGAGTCATAGGCCAAAGACCTTCCCTCAGAATCATCCTAGCAATAAGAATGGTACTGTCATCTATTTTAAGGACTGTTTCTTGCCCATCCCCCAGCTTCTTTTCCCACTAGAGTGTGAGTTAAAGGGTCACACCTGGATCACGTGTCTTTGAATCTGTGGCTGCACTCACAGCATGGTCTGGAGAGTGCTCAAGAGCTATTTAGAACTCCCCATTCATATTTTTAGATGATCCCCTTTTTTCAAGAGTCCACTGAAGAAGATAGCCTCTTCTTAATTAGAGTCATTAGCACCCAAAGTGTGTTTGCAGAGTCCACTCCCCTTGGGTGATTTTAAGGCCGTGGCGTGCAGGCCCTCATTAACAGCTCTCATGATGCGATTGTCCTGCCCTCGTACATGGGTTACAGTAATAGGTGGCACAGGAGAAATATAACTCGGGACCTTGCTAATTGTTCCTGCTTTGCTGAGAGACATTATGTCTGCGTATGACTGAAAGGTAATGGAACAAGACCGAAGTGATCCCTTAAGGAAGCTAACAGAAAGTCAATTACTTTGGCCCTCTGAATTGCTTTTGGAACACACCCTTTCCTAGCCTTACAGGAAGTAGCCTTTGGCCCTCCTTTTTGATGGGTAGATGAAGGAATCTAAAAAGCAGTTTGGGGCCTTGTCACATGCTGTGTAAGGAATCATCTCTTTTTTTCAGCACCATTGACAGCCACATAACCTCCCATGGCTGGGCTTTGATTCTAAACCAACAAATGATACATATGTTTTGTAGTCAGCCTTACCTTCAGTCAAGATGGCCATGAGACCTGTCAAGGGCCTCCCAGAAGTGAGCATGGCTCATCCACATATGCAAATGCTACTAGCTCAGGCCCCCTGGCCAGAGGAGTATTACATGGGGGGAATCTTCGTTTGTGACACTTGCTCACCATCCCTGACCTCCTAAATCATCTCCCCATTTCCTATCAAATACAGGGCACGGTGGCTCCAGGCTCACCCTGGCTGAAGGAAAGGGGTCTCCCCTGCTGTCCTTAGTCATCATACTGTGCTAAGTGTAAATATGCTCTTACTTAGCGAGGGATCTCAGTCTGTGGAAAGTCGTTTGGAAATAACATTTCCACCCGTGACAAGGATTCTTTCGTTACCCAGTCTGTGAAAAATGAGAGAAAGCCTAGCCGTGGATGGGATGGGGTACTCAGCCTCAGCTGGAAGGCAGCAGCTTTTTGTTAAGAAGTCCGTGTGCTCCAGGAGGACAGAGACGTCTACCTTCGTTCCTCCTGCCTGCCACCATCCCAACAACTGTGACCCAGCCTGCTTCTCCCACAGCCACTGATTTACACACTTGGAGCCCGTTAGATTACTTTGTCTTTGCTTTCTTTTTTTTTTTTTCTTTTTGTTTAGTATTGTAAGAAATAAACGCAAGGCCTCCTCAGAAGCTCAGAGATGGAGGGGTCATAGCTCGGAGTGAGAAGCACACAGGCAGGCCTGACGCTGGCTTTATAGGTGTGACGCATCTCAGAGCGCTTAGATGCATGATCAAGGAGGACGGAACCAAGGGGCAGCATCCTGCTCTGGGCTCCTCCTTACAGCCTGTCTCCTTCCCGTCTCCTAGCGGATCCTCTCTGCCCTTTCTTCCCTGGGTCTCGGGCTCCTAGAGACTTTGGGGTTAAGGGTAGAACGGCATTCAGGGGCTATCAGCCCTTCCAACCTCCTTCCAACAAAACCAGGCAGCAAGAAACAGATCCACAGCAGCATCTATCTCCCTTTCTCTTCCACGGATCTTGCAGAAGGATGGGCTTCCATTTTCCGACTAGGGAGACCTTTGCGGACTCTTAGGTTTTACAGTATTCAGGCGCTCTTTGTCTCTTAATCACTTATTTTTTCCTGTGGTGTGTGTCTGTACATACATACATCTTGACATGTGCGCCTGTGTGGGGGTCAGCAATAAAGGGTGACATTAGACAAGCCCGTATTCTACCTCCTTTCTTCTCTGTCCTCACTGACACTCCAAGCTTACAGTAGCCAATCATTTTGAGAGACGCCAATCATTTTGAGAGACGACAATCAAGCAAGCAGGATGGTCTTTCCTGGATCGATTTCCTCATGCTGACTGGGGTCCACCAGGGGAGATAGGTGCCTCCCATCAGCACCGTGGTCAGTTTCTCCTCATTCATGGAGATGGTGGCTCACAGAAAAGAGACGAAGACACAAGAGTCTGCTAGAAGTTAAGACATTCATGGGACTCTTTCATGGTGCTTCTCCTAGGACAGACCGTTAATGTCTTCCTCTTTATTCTAAAGCTCAGATCCCTATCATTATCAGATCAAATGTCCTTTCCAGTTCTGATTGGTAGTAACAACGTCTGAAAGTGTCCTTAACCTTCTGTCCCCTTTCTCTGTGTGCTGCTGGGCTGAGCACCTCAGTCAGGAACTTTTAGTTTGACAGAGCTGAGAATCTGAGTTTTCCAGTGTATACAACCCTACTCTCATGCTCCCTGTCAGCCTGAACCCCATATTAGAAGTGTGTAAAACTGGATGAAGGCTCCGGATCTCAGAAGGGGATTACTTAGCTGAGGAGAGACAGAAGTCACCCTGAGATGCAAGGATAGTCTCAACTCCCTGAATACTGTATACTTGCAGACTGCAGAGGCCATTGGGCCTCTCCTTGAGAGAGGAGTCATTAGCCGCATGTACTTTACAGACAGCAAAACTTGACAAATTGAAGGTAGAGATGGAGACTACTAGGAAGGACCGTGTATTGTGTTCATAGCTGCAGTCTTACAGCAGGGTCACATGGAAGTCTTCTTGGGACAGAAGATGCCCTCTGCATCTATTTCAAGCTAAGGTCTGCTTTCGCAGGGAAATGATATCTTGTTACTATTACAGCTGGAGCATTAATGCACATGGGTCTCTTGGTGTGGAGCCATAACCTGGCAAGAGACTCTATATCCCAATCACATGCTTTCACTAGAACCAGGATGCTGGCCAGGGAGGAGGAAAAAGTGGCTTTGAACAGGAGTAACCTAATAAGGACACCTTCCCAGTTCTTCCCTGGGCAGAGAAATTATTACTCTGTGTATGTGTGTGTGTGTGTGTGTGTGTGTGTGTGTGTGTGTGTGTGTGTGTAAAATCCTGTGAGCATAGGCAAGCCACATGTATGTACATATCTGATATGATGCAGAAGGATTTATTCTTAAATGCTGTGAACCTAAGTCAGCAGTGAAATTCAGTTCTTTGCTGTGTTCTGTGTTCTTGTTTGGATTGCTTTCATTTCACACATTCTTGATTTTGATCTCTTCTGTCACTAGGCACTCTCTTGCTTCATTTTACCTCTCTGAATGATTTTTCCTCTATTTTATTCTTCTCTATGCTTTCCTGAACATCATGTCCCCTAGTCCTCAGGTACATCAACACTGGCTTGTTTTGTTTTGTTTTGCTAATCACAGTTGGCTTTCAGGATGCATGAGGGGAGCTGGTTAGGCCAGACTGCCTTGAATAGTGCCTACCTCTCAAGCTTGTCTGCCCAACTCTTGGAAAGCCCTGGCATTAGGGACCGGCCTCTCATGGCTGTGCTCATGCTCTGTGACTTTGTTTTATGCTACGGCTGATTGTTCTGATGGGGACAATCAGATTATCCTCTGTCGTGGGACCATAAGACTTGGAAGGGTGAATGGAGAGTGGAGCTGAGATGCCCCTGCTGACAGTGCTGGACAGAGGAGGTGCATCATAAACCCTTGTTACTGTAGCAGCCGCTGCAGCTGTGGGCTCCGGTGCCTGCCAGGCTAGGCTGGCACAGGGAACAACATTCCTGCCACACTACCCACTTTGATGCTGCTTCAGAATGGATTGTGTTACATTCCCCTCAGAGGCTGATGCAGTGAAAGTTCATTTCTTGTTTATCCAGTGCATAACGATTGGGTAGCCACTGTACAACTGAACTCCTTCAAATATGACTCAAAGCTTCTGGTGGCTTCCATCAGGTAGATATGACATCTGGAATGTGTGGCTGCCAAAGCTGATTTTGAAGGATGATGTGAGGAATAAACAGAAGAGTCCCACATCATTTGTGCACTGGGAGCAGAGATGTGCATGACTGCTTGCTGAACACTACTTCTCTTTGCCATGTGTTATTCCTTAGAAGGTGAGGAAAAAAGAAACAAGAAACTGCTATAAGATGCTAGAGTTTTCATAGGAGGCAAGGTGCCCTCAACATAAATATTTGAAGATCAACTGAGTCTTCAGAGCAAAGCAAGATGCGAGATGAAAGGCATTTTCTTGTTTGAACTCAAAGATAGCCACTGATGTTCCCTACCTCACCTTTTGGTTGCCCCAAGGATGGATAAAATTCAATTCCTTATAGGCCCCAAACCAACAGAGCTGAGATTAGCATGCTGTGAGGGGTAGGAGCTGTTTTTCTAGTGAAATGTTCTATCTGCTTCCACAGGCCCAAAACGATGTTTCTAGAGTCACCAGGGAGCTGTCAAACTTCAGAGAGGAGATGGGAACTCTGTGGCAGGCAAGGACCTTGGACAGAGAGCATTGGGGAGGAGGGAGCTCCGTGGTTTGCAACCTAAGACAGACAACCTTGCTGAGGCCTCAGAACAAGTGGGAATCCTAGGAGAACATTTCTCAGCTGGAGACCAAGAACAGAAAGACATCATGACAGAAGCTTAAAGAGTCACACTTGGATTCTTTAATGGTGGTAACTGCTTGTAGCATCTCTTCATCTCAGATATGGCTTACACTTGCAGGTCATCTGGAGATCAAGGATCAGCCTCTGACTCCCCTGTACAGTACCATAGTGATCTGAAGTTTGTTTGTTTAAATATATACTTATTTGTTTGTTTGTCTTTACCACCCTGATACTGTTTCTCCTTCCTCTCCCGTCAGTCCTCCCCCACATCACCCCTCTGCCCCCTCTCAATCCACTCCTTCTCCATTTCTATTCAGAGGAGGGCAGCCCTCCCTTGGATATCAACCAAACATGGCACATCAAGTTGAAGGCTGGATGAGGCAACTCACATGAGGATAAGAGTCCCAAAAGCTGGCAAAAGAGTCAGAGAACGCCGCTACTCCCACTGCCTTCTCTGAAGTTTTATGAGCACGTTGTTTTGGGATTTCTGTGGCCAGGAATAAGACTGGAAGATGATGTCCTCTTTTGACTTCCTGTTGCTGTGCTGAATGTTATGACTGAAAGCAACCTGAGGAGGAAAGGACCTGTTTCAGTTTCCAGGTTATAGACTATCATCAAGGGAAGCTAAGGCAGGAACCTGGATTCAGAAACCTGGAGGCAGGAACTGAAGTAGAAACCAAGAGGACTGCTGCTTACTCTGTTTGCTCTCCATGATTTCACTCAACTTGATTTTTTATTCAACCCAGGACCACTTGAGGAGGGGGGCACAATCTACAGTGGGAGGACAGGCTTTCCCACATCATCAAGAATCCAGGAAATGTCCGATCGGCTTGCTCCCAGGCTGATCTGACGGCAGCTTCTTCTCAGTTCTGGATTAGTCTTCCCAAATGATTCTAGTTGGTGCCAAGCTGATGAAAAGCTAACTAGCACAAATAATAAAGCACATCTCTTTAATTCCAGTTTAACTGAAAAATGGGGGAAGATTTAGCACAGCAGCTAATTTTATTGCTGAATATTTTCAAAATGCAAATGAAGAATTTCTCTTACTGATTTAGTCTTCTTTGAGCTCTTAAGAAGAAATGGACTTGTGCTCTGCAGCAGCTGTGCATATCCATGAATGGAGAAGAGCCCTGTTTTCGTTTTTTGTTTTTCCTTTGAGGCTCAAATGTTGTCCTTCTTAAGGCTTGTCCTGGTTCATGGTTCCCTCACTCCATGATGTATTTCTGTCCCGTGGTTCCCGCCCTCAGCTGTGGCTAGGCTTGGTAAGCAACTTGGCGTTCTAGGAGGAATACAGACACCAGCCACGTGTCCCTCAGTGTGAGTCCTGTTCTGTCCCACCGTGAACTTAGTGTGAAAGATTTCATGTCTACACTTCCTTCCCTGACTTGGGACCTGTGGTTATCCCATTGGAAGCTCACGTGAGTCTACCTAGGATCCATTTCTGAGCACCTTTAAAGCTGTTTGATAATAGGAATATCTTGGTTAGAGGAAACGAGGCATACTGGACATACTATGTTAAGTTCTTGCTCCATTTCTTCAGTTACGTTGGAATTCAAGAGATGTTCTTCATTGTTTGTGTTAATTAGCTCTTGTCAACTTCACACAAATTTAGAGCCACTTGGAAAGAGCAAATGTTAGTTGAGAAGATGCCTCCATCCCCTTGGCTTGTAGGCAAACCTGTGGGGGCATTTCTTTTTGTCTGCATTTCTCACATTGTCACTTTAGGCAATATGATATCTATGAAAAACATTTAACATGCTCTTGGTAGCACAGTAGGAACAAAATGAATAGAAACTAATGTCACCATTATTTCAAAAGTGGAGATGGGACAAAAAAAAAATCCCTGAGAGCAACAGACCTTCTGGAATGCTGGTTCTGGATTTTATCTGGGTCACAGATGAGTTTGAGTGTCTAACAAGTGTTCAGATGCCTTTCCCTAGAAAAAGAAAATTGTAAAAGTTACCAACATTCTTCACTCTTTTATTGCTTGCTTATCACATCTCAGTGGTTCTCAAAGGGTTGGACTATGAACGTCGGTTTAGAGGGACTGTTTCTAGCTGCTTCTAACTTAACAGTAATGGCATTTTCTATTTTGTGGATTGAGAAGATTCCTAATGATACTCTGGATTCCGTACAGCTTTTGAAGTTGCTTTGCCTCTTGTTAATCACAATAGCACCTATGTGAACTTGGAAGGAAACATTGGAAATACGTCTGTTGGCTACAGGTTGTGTGATGGATTCAATGAGCCCATGCGGGTTCCTCCATTGTTGGAAACCTCTCTAATTGACATGGCATGGAATCAAAGACTATAAGAAAATCAAGAGCATTCAATAGAACTCCACTATTTTGTATAATACAGGAGTCAAGAGAGGGACAACAATTTGTCAAGAATCACACAGCCAGATGCTGTCCAAAGGAAGACTAGCATCTGGGGTCCCTGAAGCCTACCTACCCTTTGGCTCTCTAGTTCTTCCATTACTACCAGTCAATGGTCTTAGGGGAGTGAGTAGGATAGGAAACTTACAGTCTCAAAACTAAAGTTACTGTATAGTTTATCTTGAACTTGAACATATTTGAGAATCCATGTTCTGCGGGGGGATCACACAGGGCTGTGGGTCCCAAGAGGTGACATATTGTTCACCAAATCAGAGGATGCTGATTGACGGGGCAGGAAAAGACTGACCATCTGGAAGTTCTACTTAAGGGGCAGATGGTGTTGTGGTTTCCATGGGAAAGGCATCCCCACCCCAGTAAGCTGACACATTTGATTAGGTCTCCAGTTGGTGGAGCTGTTTGAGGAGATAAAGGAACCATGAAGGAGTGAAGCCTGACTGGAGGTGAGGGCTGAGGTCTTACATGGCTGCACTGTCTGCTCTGTCTTGTCTTCCTGCTTGCTGATGCAATGTGACCCGCCAGCTTCTGGTTCCCGATGCCACGCCTTCCCTGCCCATTCTCATAACTTCCCTGGCATGACGAAATTATCCCCTCAAACTGTTGGAATAAACTCGTCCTCCCTCAAATAGATTCCTGTCATATATTGGTTACAGCAGCTAGAGAAGTAGCTAATGCGGATAGGGTGTGGTTTGTGGGGATAAAGGAGTAAGTGCCATTTGGGGCTTTAGCTTAGCAAAGGGTGATGGCTATGTCATTATCTGAATTGCACTTGGCAGAAAAATGAGTCAGAGGAAGAGAGTTTGGGCTTGAGATACTGGATGCCAACCTGGGTACTAATCAATTAGGACTCTCCACTATTTCAAAACCCACCAGGAAGGGGTCTGTTTGTGCTCTGTTGGGTGCCCAGACCCATGTGCTCTGTTCTTCCCCTCATCTCTCTACTTTACATATCTCATGTGCTAAAGGTATTCAGGATGAGGTTCATAGCAAGCAGAGGTGATTGAAGCCGGTTTAACGTTTCAGACTTTGCAGTGGAAACGACGAAACTCTGACTCATGTTCCGGTGTCCCAAATTTGTTGCAAAAGCCGAGAAACCAAAGGGGCCATACAGTCATAATTTGCATAAGGCTTTCAGAGAAAATGAAAGAGACAGGGCCAGACACAGTCAGTGGAGACCCCAGGCTTAGCTTTCTTTGAGAAACATAGCAAATGGCTTATTTAACTTTTTTTTTTAATATGTGTGTAAATTTCCTTAAAGGTTGACCTAAAGGAGTTCTTACCAAGATCTGATAGCTCAGGACAATGGAATAATCCTTTTTAATAGGATTATAGGCTGTGCAAAAGGGAACTGGCAGCTTTTAGGCTCTGCATCATAATGTATGCTCAAAGGAAGCCCAGGAAGGGGAAGACAGAAAACAGATTTCCTGTGTTCTTTTTACACTCCCTAAGCCACTAATATTTCTAGCTTACAGTGTGTCTTTGGCTGTACAATCTGTGTTCATTGTATGTGTCATTTCTCAAGACAAGGTAAGCAAAATTGAAAGTATGGACCCAAACAATAGTGAATGAGAAATTGTCTGTTGCACATAAAAACAAATACACATTTAAAGATATGTATGCATACACACACATATGAGAGAGAGAGTGTGAGAGAGCTAGAGCAATCAAGAGAGAGAGGGAGAGAGGGAGAGAGGGAGGGAGGGAGGGAGGAAGGGAGGGGGAGAGTTTCACTTTGTAGCCTAGGCTGGCCTCAAACTCAGTAGCCCAGGTTGACTTTGAATTCATGGCAATCTTCTTGCTTTAGCATCCTAAATCCTGAGATTACAAGTACAAGCCACCATTCCTGACTATATAATGTGAATATGCATATCTCTAAATTAGCAGATCATATCTCACTACATACATAAAGATTTTGATGGAAGATCAAAACAAGTTTTTTTTTTATCAAGGTTATTATGCAGAGTATTCAAACTGATAACAGCCTCTTTGTGTCCCTTAATTGAATGAAATTTTAACGAAATATTGTTTTCACTCATTTGTGATGACTCAATGAGCCTATGTTCAAATAATCTGCATCATCACTGAAGAGATGACTTTCGGCATCCTGGTGCAGTGTGTGTGGTCCTTTGTCAGTGCACACTCTCAGTGAAAGGTTTGCTTTTAGTGTGGGAGATGTCTCCCCTGCCCCTGTGAGGATGGGGCTTGTTGCTGCTGTGTTCATGTTTGATTTTGTCACTTACAGAGCATACCATTCCTGAAGGCCTTGCTTCAAAATCCAAATCAGTTTCCTCACATGTCAGAGCACTGTTAGAGCATCCTCTTTGACTTTGGTGAAGGACAAAGCTGTTAGAAAGTACCTTGTTCTAGGGAAGCTCTTTATGCACCCCGAGTCTGGACAGTAGCATCTTGCCCAGGGAGCACTACTCATGTGTAGCCTAATTAGACCCACATCATACCAAGCCACCTTCCAGCGGACACAGCTTCCACCAGACACGCTCTAGAATAGGACTGCAATATCTTCCTCCAGGGACCCATGTAGCTGAGCACATGAAATGATGGAGATAGGAAACCTCAAGGAAAGCATGGCCCACAGAAATCAAACTCTTACTACTGCTTATGTCTTCGGGGGAATCACTTTCCCCCTTCTTTTCATGGAGGTAACAAGGAGGCGAGCGAACATAGGAAAACTTAGACACAATGCCAGAAAAGCATCTCAGCTGACCACTCAAAGATAAAGGGTCAGGAATGTAGTGGGTTATCTTAGACCACCAACCCCCAAATCATGACATGGAGACTTATTATCAGTTGTGAATACTTGGCCTTAGCTTATGCATGTCCCACAAGCTCTTATAACTTCATTTAACCTGTTTCTCTTCATCTATGTTTTGCCTCAGGGATTTTTACCTTTCTTTCATTCTGAATGTCCTCCTTTTCACTGCTTCCTCCATGTCTGTCTGTCTGGCAGCTGCCTGGCTGGCTAGGCCCAGGTGTCGTCCTCTTTTTCTCCATTGTTCTCTTCTCTTGAGCCTAGATTCCTCCTCCTGCTTATTCTCTCTGCCCACCAGCCCCCCTATCCCTCTACTACCTTGCTATTGGCCATTCCGCTTTTATTAGACCAATCAGGTGCCTTAGGCAGGTAAAGCAACACATCTTTACATCATTAAACAAATACAGCATAAACAAATGTAACTCATCTTTGCCTAGTTAAAGTACTATTCCACAAAGGCGGGGGTTGGGGTGGTCCTGAGTCCCAGAGGCACCTGTTAAAGTACTTTACTCTTGTGTTTCATAGCAAAGGATTGTACCAGGGACATATGGTTAAACATAGAAACAGAGACAGTTTATTAAGGAAAGAAAAACACTCATGATAGTGGGAGTAGACAAATGAGCTAAAGAAAAGCTTGAAAAAATTCTAGGCCACACTATCCATGACCCTCTAAAGGTCTTTTATATAGCACCCACTCCTCTCACATTTGTATTCTGTGAGCTTTTCCTTAGACTATTTGTTGTAGGAAGCTCAGTGGATGAGGTGGGGGTTGGGCGTTCTGGACTTTCTTTGCCCACTGGCTACTTTCATATGCGAGTCTTGATGCTCCTGTCTCTAGTACCTGCTGCCCTGCCACAGGTCTGCTGGAATCCAGGTCTTCTCTCTCACATCTGCAGTGTCATACCGCTTTCTGTTCTTTCCTCCATTTTCCTGAATAGACTTGATGGGTTCATATCATATATCACAAGTGGATTGGAAAGGATACTGGGCATGGCATGATTCATTCTGTATATTCTCTGCATTTCAGAAAACACATACGCAAGCACATATGTTATGTCAGTGGAGAATGAGAGCAAACATGCATCCACTGTGAGTTCCTTAGCCTGACTGGGTACCTTGCTGTCTGTATATACATATATACATGCATATACATACATACATACATACAGACAGACAGACATATACATACATATATAATCTATATGAAGATCTCAAGTACCTATGTCTCTTGCAAAGCTCTCTCATCTCAGATAGAAAGCTGATGAGACTTTAGGAAAGCCATAATTTGATGACAGGATGACAGCGGAACTCTATAAATGCTGAACCACTCTCCATTTCCAACTCAGAATGGCTATGGTGAGCCCATTGTAACACATGCAAATTAAAACTAGCAAATATTTATTGAATATCATGGGCAGAAACACAGTCCTCAAAGGTTAAAAGAAGATTCTATGACTTCCTGGAGATCAATTTGTCACTGGGGCCTCTTTCAAGGGCTTCTGACGACACTCTTTGGTCACTGTTGATATAAAA
Organism: Peromyscus attwateri; assembly: GCA_902168425.1. NCBI lineage: Eukaryota > Metazoa > Chordata > Mammalia > Rodentia > Cricetidae > Peromyscus > Peromyscus attwateri. Next base: position 16,659 of record CABHPP010119961.1, on the reverse strand, counting down.
CTGATGAAGACTTGTTATGGTTTTATACCCAGCCTTCCTGACCTACCTCTTGACTGGGAAGGATATTTATTTACCTGCTGTCCCCGTTTTTTTTTTT
>CABHPP010119961.1:0-16462 GCA_902168425.1 Peromyscus attwateri | reverse complement strand
TTTTTTTTTTTTTTTGTTTTGTTTTTCGAGACAGGGTTTCTCTGTGTAGCTTTGCGCCTTTCCTGGAACTCACTTGGTAGCCCAGGCTGGCCTCGAACTCACAGAGATCCTCCTGGCTCTGCCTCCCGAGTGCTGGGATTAAAGGCGTGCGCCACCACTGCCCGGCCTGTCCCCGTTTGAAATGTAGCTTGTTGTGCTTACAAGTAGACAGCATTGTTTGTCATGGGCAATGTTATGTTTGGCTGTGTGCTTAGACAATGAGAGTCTAACTATGTACCTGTGGCCTTAATCCGGACAAAAAAAAGCGACACAATGGTTCTGATATGATCTGATTGTGTTTAATTACAAAGGCTTCCTGTCTCAGGGGCTGGTCAGTTCTTCTGTATATCTATTTGTATTTTATTCTGGTTTTTGGGATTCTTTTTAGTTTCTGAAGTGAGTTTCTCCTCTCTTGACTTCCATTTGGTAGAGCCACACTTTGACCTCCTGGTCCCTCTTTTTTTACTGTGCTTCAGTTCCTGGACCTAGACCATGGCCTCAGCCTCCATCCCTGTTCCTTGGGAAGAGGCATGTTTGACAAGAGCCAATAGTAGTTGGCAGCGCATGTAAGGAGAGCTTCCTGGCAAGCAACCCTTCATGGTGTTTAGAAGCCCATGGGAATCAGGGACTCTTTAGCCAACTTTGTCTTCGAGCAAGTTCACTCTGCCCTTGAACATTTTTTGCTTGGGTCATCAAGAAAGGGAACTTGGTACATTTCTATATCTCTAAGAGAATTTTACAGAGATGCTGCCAGCCTCCTCAGTAATGTTTATGCATGTTAAATGGGAATGCATGCTGTTTTCATTCCTTTAATTCTCAGCAATGACCTAAGGGGAGAACATTACATCTGTACCTGTTCTGTTCTTTCTCTGCCTCTTTATCTACCGAAATCTTCATATTTACCACAATGTTTGCAGAGGGATCCAGTGGCTTGAATTGAGCAGTTGAGGAGAGCTCTGTTACACCAGTTTCTAGGATTTACACTAGACCTGGTGCACTCTTCTTTGCAATGCAAAGACACAGAGATGTGTTATCCCTTTCAAGAAATATATATGTAAATACTCGTCAATCCCTTCAACCAAAATAAAAACACACTTCTGGCCTAAGGAGATGTAGATGCTCAAGTCACTCAGGGTAGCAAACTCTGGGAAAGGCATCCTTACCTGAAGGATCCCAAGCAAGGTCCTCAAATGTTCACAGGTTTGGATTTTTCAACAGGAAGATTCGGGTCAGATGATCTTGGAGGGAAGCAAGATCCTCTGATGCAAATGTTTTTGACTTCTAATTGTCATTATTTAATAAAAAAATTTTACTCCGAATATGGTTCTGTAGATTATTCTCTTAAATTTGCAATTGAACATAGACAAATAGGGTAGTTGTCCTCTTCTTTCATTGAAAATAGATTTTTTCATGCAATATATTCTGATTATGGGTTCCTCCTCCTCCACTCTTCTCATCTCTACCACACATTTCCTCCAGTTCATTTCCACCCCTTTCTGTCTCTCTTTAGAATATGAAATTAAGTATAAATTTAAGGGGTAATGATGAAATGAAATGAAATATAATAGGAGAAAACAACAACAAACAGATTAGAATGGGACACAACAAACAAACAGAAGGAAAAGAACCAAAGGAAAATCATAGGAAATTGATACAGGCGTAGAGACCCTCTTGTTAGTACATTCAGGTAGACCACCAAACGGCAAAACCACAAGCCATAATCTATACACAAAACTTGTACGGTAAAATAAATAAATAAAATAAAAGTGAAAATAAAAATTAAAAAAATACATTTTTAAAAAAGCCATGATATGACATTATAAGGCAAGGAACCTCCAACATGTCTCTGAGTTTGTTTTCTGATGGCCATCTACTGCTGGGCATGTGGCCTACCTTTGAAAGTAGTTTGGTAATCTAAATGAAATCTCCAGATAATAAGGAGATAGCTCCAACTAGACAACTGTCACCACCAAATAAAAATTCAGTACTGGGAATGGGGTTGCATATCATCAAATTTTTGGCCAAAGGGATCCCACGGCGATTCCCAAACAACAGACTCTTGCAAAGGCTACAGGTTTTACCTCACATACTGACTCAAGGCCCTGTCTCTGAAAATAACCCCTCACAATTCACCAGACATGGCGAAGCGGGGCTTATGCTTCCCTAGAGCCTTTGCCCCTCTTAGCTAGTGTTCTTGGTACCAGAAGGTACTCTGTAAGCTACCAAAGGAGAGACATAAACACCAACCCAGTTACAAAGCCTTCTGTCTCCAGTGGTGTGCTACCAGCAAGATATACTAGAGCAATGATGGCACAAAGCTGTGGGAGTAACCAATCAATATCTGATTTATTTAAGACTCACTCCAGAAGATGGAAGCCATACCTGACACTACTTGGGTGACCAAGAATTTGAAACTAGGTAGCCCAAGGACTTAGGGTGAAACCAAATATTACGATTCTACAAAAGGAAGGTTACAGAAACAAGAAGAAAAAGCAAAAACAAACAAATTGGAATAGGACAACACCAATCATTTCCCATTCTGTAGGCTGCTGCTTCTCCATTTCATGATGTCCATTTATTAATTGTGATCTTAGTGCCTGCAGTAATAGTGTTCTGTTCAGAAAGTCTTTTCTGGTGTCAATCAGTTCAAGGCTATTCACTTTCTTTTCTATCAGATTTAGTGTATCTGGTCCTATGTTGAGGTCTTTGATCCATTTAGAGTCGAATTTTGTGCAGGGTAATACATATGGATCTATTTGAATTCTTTCACATACAGCCATATTTACATATATTCATTTTGCATACAGTGCCATTTGTTGAATATGCTCATCCCCCCCCCCAGGGTGTATTTCTGACTTCCTTGTCAAAAATCAGGTATCTATAGATGTGTGGATTTATGTCTGGGTCTTTAATTTGTTTTCGTTGATTAACATGTCTGTTTTCATGCCAGTACCATGTGGTTTTTATTGCTATAGGTTTGTAGTACAATTTGGGGTTGGGGATGTTGATATCTCTAGCCATTTTGGATTGTTTTAGCTATTTTTTGTTATTGTTTTGTTTTGTGTGCCTGTTTCAGTGTGTTTCCCACGTAGCTTTAAATTGTCTTTTGAAGATAGGCAAATAATTGTGTTGGAATTTTAACTGCAATGCATCTGTAGTTTGCTTTTGGTAGGATGAAAATTTTTTACTCTATTAATACTACTGATCCATGGGCACTGAAGAGCTTTCTTTCTTCTCCTATCTTCTTCAGTTTCTTTCTTCAGTGCCTTAAAGTTTATATCATACAGGTCTTGACCTTGCTTGGTTAGAGTTACCCCAAGATATTTTATATTATTTAAGGCTATTGTGAAAGGTGTTGTTTCTCTGATTTCTTTCTTAGTCTGTCATATGTATATAGGAAGGTTCCTGGTTTGTGTGAGTTGATTTTGTATCCTGCTACTTTGCTGAAAGTATTTATCAGCTGTAGGAGTTTCCAAATGGTACTTTCAGGTTCACTTATGCACTCTATCATCTCATCTGCCAATAAAGATATTTTGAGTTCTTCCTTTCCAATTTGTGTCCCAGTGATCTCATTCAGTTGTCTTATCACTTTAGCTAAGACTTCAAGTATTGTATTGAGTAGGTATGGAGAGAGTGGACACCTTATGTTGTTCTTGATATTAGTGATATTCATTTGAGTTTCTCTCCATCTAAGTTGATGTTGGCTGTGGGCTTGTGTGCCCTTGTTATATTGAGGTATATCTCTTGTATCTCTAATCTTTCCAGGACTTTAATTATAAGAGTGTTGGATTTTGTCAAAGGCCTTTTCTGCATCTAATGAGATGATCATGTGTTTTTTGGTTGTTGTTGTTCTTCAGATTGTTTATATGGTGAATTATATTTATCATTTCATATATGTTGAACCACCCCTGTATCTCTGGAATGAAGCCTCCTTGATCATGGATGATCTTTTTAATATTTTCTTGGATTCTGTTTGCAAGTATTTTACTGAGAATTTTTGTATTTATGTTCATAAGGAATATGTGATTTATGTATTAGGTTAGCTGTGGCCTCATAACATGAATTGGACAATATTCTACTTTGTAGAATATTTGAGAAGTATTGGCATTAACTCTTCTTTGAAATTCTGGTAGAATTCTGCACCAAAATCATCTGGTCCTTGGATTTTTTTGGTCGGGAGACTTTTAATGATTGCTTCTATTCCGCTAGAATATAGGTCTGTTTAAATTGCTTATCTGATCTTGATTTAACCTTGGTAGGTAGTACGTATCAAGAAAATTATCTATTTATTTTAGATTTTCCAATTTGGTAGAGCACAATTTTTAAAGTATATGCTTGTGATTTTCTGGGTTTCCTTGGTGTCTGTTGTTATGCCCTCCTTTTCATCTCTAACTTTGTTAATTTGCATACTTTCTCTGTCTTTTAGTTAGTTTGGATAAGCGTTTGTCAATATTACTAATTTTTTCAAGGAGCTATCTCTTGTTTTCATTGATTCTTCGTATTTTGTATTTTTTTTGGTTGTTTCTATTTTATTGATTTTAGTCCTGAGCTTGATTATTCTTGCCATCTACTCCTCTGGAGTGTGGTTTCTTCTTCTGTTTTAGAACTTTTAGGTGTCTTGTTAAGTTACTAGAATGAAATCTCTCTAATTTCTTTATGTTGATATTTAGTGCAAAGAATCTGCCTCTTAGAACAGCCTTCATGGTGTCCTACAAGTTTGAGTATGCTGTGTTTTCATTTTAATTCAGTTTTATAAAGCTCTTTCTATGCATTTCTTTCTTGACCCATTTTTCATTCAGTATTGAGTTGTGTAGTTTCCAAGAGCATGTAAACTTTCTGATGTTACTATTGTTGTTAATATCCAACATTAATCTGTGGTGGTCATATAGGATACAGGGTATTATTTCAGTTTTCTTGCATCTTTTAAGATTTCCTTTGTGTCACAGAATGTGGTAAGTTTTGGAGAAAGTTCCACAAGGTGCTGAGAAGAAGGTTTATTCTTTTTGTGTTTGGGTGAAATGTCCTGTAAATATCTATTAGGTCAATTTAGTTTATGATATCAGTTAATTCCAGCATTTCTCTGTTTAGTTTTTATCTGGATGACCTGTCTATTGGCTAGAGTGGGGTATTAAAGTCTCCCACTATCAGTGTGTGAGGGCCAATATATGATTTAAGAAGTTAAATTATTTATTTTATAAACTTGGGTGACCTTGTGTTTAATGCATAGATGTTAAAAATTTCCATGTCCTGTTGGTGGATTTTTCCTTTGATAAGTATGTCATGTCTTTTCCCACTTCTTCTATTTAGTTTTGGTTTGAAAATATTAAAATGGCTGCACTGGTTTAATTCTTAGGTCTGTTTGTTTGGAATATATTTTTCCATATTTTTTCTCTGGGGTGAGGTCTATTCTTGATGTTAAGGTGTGTTTCTTGGATGCAGCAGAAGGATGTATCCTGTTTTCCCATCCATTCTTTACCTCTGTGTCTTTAACTTGGAGAATTGAACCCACTGATATTGAGAAATATCAATGGCTAATGATGTTTGATTCCTGTTATTTTGTTGTTGTTGGTGGTGGTGTGTGTTTCTCTTCTTTTGGCTTTGTTGGTCTCATATTATTTATTCCCTGTTTTCTTGGATGTGGTTGATCTCCTTAGGTTGGAGTTGCCTTCTAGTACCTTCTGTAGGATTGGATTTGTAGGCAGATATTTTTTAAATTTGGTTTTATTATAGAATGTCTTCTTTTCTCCATCTATGGCAATTGAAAGTTTCCCTGAGTATAGTAATCTGGACTGACATTTGTAGTCTCTTAGAGTCTGCAGCACATCTGTCCAGGCCCTCCCTGAGGTCATCATTCCCTTTATTCTATTCAAAATCAGGATTTTCTTTAAACTTTGTATCTCTTTGAGCACTGGCCTTAGCTCCTTTTCTACTCAAACTGTACATTTTGTATTTTTCATTGCTCAGCTTACTCATTTTCATTACAGATATGCATAAGAGTAACCAATAATAACCACACACCAAAAGCAGTACTAGATTGCCTTGAAATCTCTACTAATATCATTAACCCAAACTCTTCAATTTAGCCTCAGGCAGATATTTGAATAAGGACAGAAAGCAGCCAATTTCTTTGCCAAAATATTACAAGAAAAATCTCTAGGCCACTTACTAATAGTCCTCTCCTCCTCTGAAACCTCTTCAGCCAGGCCATCATAATATACATCACTCTGAGCATGATTGTCTTCTATGACCCTACTCGTATGGCCTACTAAGCTCCACTAAAAGTGTTCAACTGCTTTTCTAGTACAAAGTCTCAAAGAGCACATTCTGCTAACAGGCAGCATGGTCAGGCCTGTCCTAGCACTTCCCTGCTCCTTGGTACCAACTTCTGTCTTAGTCATTTATTGCTATGAGGAAACACCAAGACCACAGCAAGTCTTATAAAATAAAACATTTAATTGAAGCTTGCCTACAGTTCCTGAGGTTTAGTCCATTACCTTTATGATTGGGAACATGGTGGCAGGCAGGCAGACGTGGTGCTGAGGAAGTAGCTAAGAGTTCTACATCTGGATTTGCAGGCAGCAGAAAGAGAGAATGGGCCTGGCTTGAGCATTTATAACCTCAAAGCCCTACATCAGTGACACACTTTCTCCTACAAGACCACACCTCCTATTCCTTCTCAAGTAGTGCCACTCTCTGGTGACTAAGCATTCAAACATATGATCCTATGAGGACCTTTTTTATTTAAAACACCACACCTACCATGAATAGTTTTATGATCCTAGTAAGGATTCACCTTTTGGTTAAAGAGTGACCCAGGAAAAGGAGGTATGGGGATCCCAAAATGGACTAGCTCATCCTTTGGATGCAGCCTATGGCTTTTACAGGTACATGCATGTGGTAGTGGTCAAAGTTTATATATGTCTGTGATACAACATGTTTCCCTAAATGACTTTCATCTCTTCAGTAGACGATCCTTTCACATATGCTGATTAAAGCGTAAAGTAAGAAAGGCAGGAATACTCCCATGTGACAAGTGGAGGGAATAGGAGACAGAAAGAGGTGTGATTGCAAATTACACATTGAGGCTGGCTGGAATGTGGAGAAGTTAGTCACTCCAAAGCTCTCGTTTTGAAGATGGGAAAACTGAGGCCCTGAAAAGCAGAGGCATCTTTCCTAATTCATCATGACTGCTGCAAGGGTCAGTCTGAGTGAGCATCCTGCACTCCAGTGTGTCATAGATGGGGGAACTGCCTCTTGGACTTTCATGCCCACAGTCAGAAGAGAACAAGGAGGAAAGCTCCTTTCTGACCTAGTGTTCTGTTTTCAGCTCTCATGGAATGTGTTTCCAGAAAACAGAACATTTCTGGAACTCAGCACTTCGAGAAGAAATCTGATGGAGAAAATCATCAGGTGGCCAGGCTGACGACAAGCTCAGCCTTTGTGTGTGCCCTAGGAGGCTTTACAAGAGTGTGCTCTGCCCTTGGGTGATTTGCACAGCCCTGGAAGGGCAGCAGCAGCAGCAGCAGCAGCAGCAGCAGCAGCAGCAGGTGCAGCAACAGCCCCAGGATCTGGATGACTCATCACACTCCACAACATTACCACCATAATTACACTGGAACAAGTTTTTTTTATTTAAAAAGGGAATTGGACACAAGAGACACCTTCCGCCAAAATACCCGGCTTGTTGGTAGTACATGCCAGGGTTCCTGCTGTTGTTACTGCTGGGGTTCTGATGTATTAGTGCAAGCTGGACTCTGACTGGAGAGATTGGGCACAGAGTTCACCCTACTGACATTTTGTCAGTTTCCTGCTGTGATGGGGAGAAGGGAAGAGGAAAAATGAAGAAGGAGAAGAAAAGGGAAGGGAAGGGAAATGTGAGCACACGAGTCAGAAAAACAGGGAGGTTGAAGAAAGGATGGTACATGTGATAGAGGAAGTAATAATAAAGCCCAGACTTAACCCCCCTTCCAAAATATTCATGGAACAAAGAACAAAATGGTTATTACAACTTGAGATTGTAATATGAGAGAAAATGTTATTAGCCACACACATGCTATTTTCTTTCCTAGAATGAGTAAATACCATAGCAGGATAATTTGGTTTCCAGGAACTGTTGACCATCCCAAGGAAGTGCATGGGGAAGCATAGGACAGTGAAGACAGTGAGATTCTGTACTGCTTTTGCTGGCTGCACCCATAGGAGAAGGCACACAAGGGGCAGGTCTGGGAGAATGCTGAAGATAGCTCTGTTTCCTTCAAGGCACTATGTGCAGCTGAAACAAATTTTGAGATCTGGAATTGGATCTGGCTCCAGCACTAACTCTCTGAGCACTTTGGAGGTTTTTACTGAGTCCTGATTTGTTCAGGGTAAAGATAATTAAGCATTCCTCTCTCTGTTGTAAGGGTTAAATGATACAGGACGAACAAATGTTTTTTTGAGACAGCTCTTGTAAGTGTAAACTGTTAATTCTTAAGTTTCTTTCTACCAATTGAATGCAGTTCAGTTGGGTGAGTTTCAACATTAATTACAGATCCATTGTAGAAATCCCAGAACTCCCTTATATGGAACTTGTGTGTTAAAAGGTGTTCCTTTAATGGGCTTAATATTTAAGGAAGAGGGGCTATAGAGCTTCAAGTTAATCCTAACACTGAGCAGGTTGGGTGCATAGAACGACAGTGCCAAGAGACTAGAGGGAGCAGAGCATGCCCTTTGCAGAGATGAGAAATATTGTGAGAACAGGATTTTTACCTGAATTGGCTTTGGCAGCTCAGGAACAGGGCTGGCCTTGAGGCTGGAAAGAATTCCTGGTAGTAGGAAGGGTAAGAGTGATAGAGAGCAGATGTGAGACAGTGCAGCTGGAACCAGGATTCTGATCAATTGTGGTTTTCTCCTGAAGGTGCTGGCTGGCGTAAAGCATCATTTTTGGTATCTCTCCCTTCCACATCTGGCAACTTCTCCCCAGCCTTCTCAACCTGGAGAGACCCAGGGTGTCAAGTGGAAGACTTGCAAATGAGATTCCAGCTGAGTCCTCAAGATCTGCAAATCGTGTGCTCTGTTTCTGTCTCTTAAACATTTTGTAACTCTTGAATCAGTCTCCCTTCCTGTCACATGGAGAGCATAACGTTTGCTAGAAGGAATCAGGCAAACAAAACAAGGGCACACATACTTAACATTTTGTGGATAATGGTTGATTCGCTTTCACATGTGTGTACTCTTTAATGGTACCCTGGGAGGAAAAGAAAACAACATGAGTTCTTTGTGAATTTGTTGAGACCAAAGAGGAGGCTGTGAGGAATAGGCATGGACCACACTGCTCCAGGAGCAACACTGGGCCCTGCTACATCAGGAAGGCAGCAAGAGTGAGCATCATTGCTCATCACTGCATGGTGGAGGGTGTGCCTCTTGGTTTACATAGAATCCCTTTATAAACTGCGATTCCTTGCAAAAGTAACTTTGGGCTATTGAATTTGCTGAGGACAATAGCAATGGAAGATAGCTCCTCCTCCTCTGCCTCCTCTTCCTTCTCTTTCTCCTCCTCTTCCTCCCCTCCTTCTCTTCCTCCTCCCTCTCCTCCCCCCTTCTTTTCTCTTGTGGTATTTTTCAGGCAATTTACAATGGTGAACACTTTATTAATAAAAAAGGAGCTGTTCCTTTGCCTCATCTGTAAACTCTACCTAGGTAGCAGGAAGTGACTCCAGGCCAGCCTGCAAATGCTGCAGATACCTCACTCTAGAGTGCCACCCATACCCAGCTTGTCTTGTGAAATTGCCCAACCAGCTCTGAACAGGAAAGAGGATACCAAGCAGCATCCCGAATTCCATCCAACATCTTTCAAGTATTTGATGGGATGTGCTATGAGCAGGGGTGTTTTCTTCCCTCATCACTTGGAAGAAGGACAGGATGAACCATATGACTATATTCTGACCCGAAACTTGCCCTGCCCTTGGCATGGCCTGGGGGATGCCATGCTTTCTCTCCTGACTGGAGGTACCACCAGCTGGATTGGAGGGGACTTTTCATTTTATTTCTTTAGTCCTGCTAGGGCAGCTGGTTTCCTCACTAGTTCAGGTCTCCGTAAGGCGTGCGGATTCAGGCCATCTGCTGCATCTGCTGCTAGGTGTGCTCTTGAACAGAACAAATCAGAATCTTGCAAATCGACAGCAGTGTGCTTTTGTCAACGCAGTCTTGCATGCCCAGAACACAGGCTGAGACTCAGCACCCCAGTGTAGGTGTTGACAGAGCACATGTCCAGATGTAACCGTTGTGATTTCTCAAGTCCGTTACCAACTGGGCTGGAAAAACGAGAGAGGCCGAAATCAGTTAAAGAACAGATCAGCCCTCAGCGGCGCTCACACCAGAGAGACTACATTGTGTTCTTAAAATAACCACATCAGTTGGATGCAGACTGTTTTTTTATGTTTGGTTTTGTTTACATTTGTATTTTTTTTTCAAGTAGTGCTTTCAAAAGCTAATTTATGTCTGTCAGCACATCCTTAACAAAACTGGCTAATCACCCAATTAAAACAAACATTTCAAAAATAGATAAAGTGAAAAATAGGTTGTTTTCATTACACTACTGCAGACTGTTTCATGAATAATGTGACCTTCTTAAGAGAAATGTATTCCTTAGAAGCAGAGGGAGGCAAGCTGAGCTCCACCTGGCCTGGTGGACGGACATTTATCAACAGCAACTGGCCTTTGTTTCTCAGGAGACTGTCTCCATGACCTGGCTCTTAAGTTTGTAATATATTCACAAACAAATGATACTTTCTCGGAATAAAGTTCTCAATTGACTAAGCCTCTCTTGTAACTTATTTCTGTTCCTTCCCTGTCTTCTCAAGGTGTATCGAGGTAACTACTATGTTCAATTAAAAGACCACCCAAGCAGGGCCCAGTGGTGCAGGCCTATAATATCGACTACTTGAAAGGCTGAGGCAGGAGGATCACAAGTTTAAGGCCTTTCGGGACTACAGTGACTTCAAAGCCAGCCTAGGCAACTCAGTAAGATCTTATCTCAAACTTAAATGTTAAAGGAGGACTGGAGATGTAAGTCAGTGTTAAAAAGCTTGGTTAGCATGGGCAAGACCCTGAGCTCAATCCATAGTCGCACCATTCTCTACAAAAGATTATCCATATTTGTATGTGTATGTTTACATGTGTGTGTGTGTGTGTCACAAGCATTGTTATATGTATTTATGTAATACACATGTATGCAGGCATGTTTGCCCTTCAATGAGCATGAGGTTGATGTGGAGTGCTTTTCTCTGTCACTCTCCAACTTATTTTTTGAGACAAGGTTTCTCACACAACCTGGTCTTCACTATATGCTCAAAACTGACTGATTACTGAGCCCTGGAGATTCTCCTGCTACCCGGCCCCAGTATTGGGTTTATGGATGTATGCTGCCATGCCTGGCTTTTATGTTCATGCTGCAAATCTAAACTTAGGGCTTCAGTTTTGCCCAACGAACTCTTTATGCACTGAGCCATCTCCCTGCGCTGCTCAGACATTTTAATAGGCATATGCATATTAAATATGTTATGCATGTGTTTATATTTTTATTCGTTCATTTTGCGTGTAGGGGGAAACGTGTCACAGAGCACACACAGTGGTCAGAGGACAAGCGGTGTGAGTCAGTTTTCTCCTTTCACCCTGTGAGTGACACCCAGGTTGTCAAATGTAGTAAGGGCCTTTCTCTGCTTAGCCGTCTTGCTGACCCTGTTGTGTGTGTTTAACTTTATGTGTTTTGAATGTCACTTTTCATTTTATGTAGAGCTATTATTGTACAGGTATAGGGGAATCTTTCCATGAAAAAAAATGCTTTTAAGTCTTACCTCTTATGAAAAATGCTACATTGAGGTCTGTGGTAGAGTATCTGATCATTTTGTTACTAATGAATAGTCATGGTGGGTAACACAGGATAAACCAGCCATGAATGTGGCCCAGCACATCACTGTAAACTTACGTTAGCATTGTAAGTTTAGGTTTGCTTTTTTTGTTTTGTTTTTGTTGTGTTTTGCCACTCAATTTTCTAGCAGTGGAGAACGAAGCTTGCAGCTGATGATGTCATCTTGCAGTGTATAAAGTTTGGACATTTCTGCTTTGAACTTTTCCCTACTTTAGTAACATGAAAATTCTTCAAAGATCCCATCACATGCTGCAAGCTGCAGGTAAATGTAATGGAATCCAGCTACCATCACAAACGCTTCTACTTGGAAAGGTCATGGACTTTAAAGGGCTGGGCTGACAGAAGTTGGCTGTGCAGAGGTGGTTGCTAAAGGCTGAGGAGAGCAGAGGCTGGGAAACTTTGATCACGTAGTACTTGTCTCTCCATGCCTGGCTTATTTCAGTTAACATAGTGATCTCTCGTTATCTCTGTGTTATTGCAACTTTCTCCGCTGCGTAGTGTTTCCTGGTGTGTACGCACCACCTTTTCTTCATTTAGTCCTCACTGAGTGGATTCTGATGATCAGGGAAGAACAGGCCTCTCTTTCATATATGAATTTCATCCCCTCTGGATGACGCTTGTAGTGGCCTTGCTGGGTTATATGGTAGTGTGTTTATTTTAAAAAAATATTTATTTTTTGAGATTTTCATATTTGTTTTAAAAGTTCCATACTGTTTTCCATCCTGGCTAAACTCATGACCAATACCGCCTATGGCGTGCAGGATGCTAAGTCCTCACCAGCACTTTCTCCTCTGCAGCCTTTTGGGTAACAGCTGTTCTTCCTAGAGTGTGGAGACCCCTCGCTGTGGTTTTGACTGTGCTTCTGTGGTTAGTGGGCTGAGTCTTTGCTCACATATCTGATCCCTTCTTTTTAATTTTTAAGTTGTCATTTTTATAGGAAATGAGTGTGTGTCTATGGTCGGGCCCAAAGCCTTACAACGACAGCAACAACTACACCAGTGGGAAACCTCTTCTTCTTTTTTTTTTCTGTCTTTCTCTCCAAAGACAAAACCTTTCACATTATGAGTTTTTGCCTCTATGTGTCTACATACTATTTGCACATTGCTGTCCTCTTCGTTCAGGTTTTGCATATGTGTATGTTAATGTGTGTGCGTGCACCTGTGTGTGTGTGTGTGTGTGTATGTGTGCATGTGAATGCCAGAGAAAAACTTCAGACATTTTCCCCCAGATGTCTACTTTGGTTATTTTGAGGCGGGGTTCCTCACTAGTTAGGAATTTGCAAAGTGGGGCAGCCTGGCTGATTGGTAAGCCTCAGAGATCTCCTGCTCCCAAGCATTAGGATTACAGTTGCCTGTCTCCTACATGCACATCTTTAAAAATCTATTTAATTAATTTATTTCTATTTTTTATTTTTGAGATTATAACATAATTACATCATTTCATTCTCCCCATTCCTCCCTCCAAACCTTTCCATACACCTTGCTCTCTTTCAAATTCATGTACTCTTTTCTCCCGTTAATTGTTGTTACATGCAACTTTTTTTTTTTAATAACATGAATTCTGAGGTTTGAACACAGGTCCTCATGCTTGCAGGGCAGTCATTTACTGACTGAGTTCCCTCACCATTGTTCTGAATTTTAATGTATTATCTAGCAACTGCTGAGTTTTTCTTGCATAGCAACCATCTTTTGTGTATCAGATGATTGTACTGTTTAAGAAGTATGTGTTACTCCTCTTTCATAGATGGAGGGGGTGGAGTGATGTTTTACTCATGGGACTCATTCAAAGGACATGACTCATTTGGCATCTAAGTGGATTTGACTTTCCCTCTTTCCTCCTTCCTGACGCAATGGCTGGAGTCTGAGTTGTTATCTTAGGACCATAAAATAAACTGGAAGATTGGATGGATCCTACTCTGAAGATGATGGGGCAGGAAAATAGCAGCCTAGTATCTTCAGGGAACATCTCCATCCACTTAGGCTGGCTGTCTTTCTTACCCCTTGCTAATCATTCATTCTTTTTCTACCTCTGGATTTCTACCTTTTTCTCCCATTGGATTTTATGTATTATGATCAAATTTCTGGGACAGGGAGATAAGTGGGATTGGAATGTATGATGTGAAATCCACAAAGAATCAATAAAAGTAAAAAGAAAAAAAACCCCACAAATGGAGTTGGCACAAAAGCAATGCCTGAAGTGCTAATAAAAACATGTCTACGGAAAAAAAAAAAAAAAAAAAAAAAAAAAAGAAATTCCCTAGTTTTACAGAAAATGTAGATTGTGGCCCTGGTTTATTTTTCTTTCACATTTTGTGAATATTTTCTGGCCAAAACAAGTCTTGTAAGTATTTTCCTTAGACGTTAACCATGTGTTATATTTTTAATTTTCCTAGATAAAACTTTCCACCAAGGCTGAATCTATGCTCACCCAGAACAGCTGTGTGTCTACACCTGTCTTACCTCCCTGATGTCTCCATTAAGTATCATTATAGTTTTAAATGTTTACCAAATTGATTTGATAGACATCTTTTTTGTTTCTTGTATTACTGGTGAGATGACCTCAATCTTACAATAATAAACTTTATTTATTTTTTTTTTAAATTCCCTTTTACTCCTTCCTCCCCTTCCTTCTCCTTCGCTCTTGTCCCTTCCTCTGCCTCCCCCTCTTTCCCCTTCCCTCTTTTTCCCTTCTCACAGGCTAGGCAAGTGCTCTACCACTGATCTATATCTCCAGCCCCCTTTTGACCTTTTATTTTGAGATAAGATTTCAGTAAATTGTCAGGGTGGTCTGGAATTCACTCAGTAGCCCAGGCTAGCTTGGAATTGTAATTCTCTGGCCTCCACCTTGTGAGTCGCTGTGATTACAGGTCTGCACCACTAGACCCAGTCCTTTGCTGAGATTCCTGCAGTTTGACCTTTCTCTCAGTTGAGTCTTTCTCTCTGGAGCCCCCGGTTGTCATGTCAGACTTTGCTTCAAAGCATCCCACACAGAAGTGCATCTTTTACATTTCTTCTTTTGTGAAGTTGTTCTGTCTTTTGCTTACTATTTTTAAACTCTCCTCATTCTTAATCCTTTTACATGGTTCAAAGAGCTACTCATCTACCAAGGATCATTAGACTTTTCTTTTTCAATCCATTGCAGATATGTGTTCCTGGTTTTCCATATGCATATTTATTTTGCTTATTATTTTTTGCATATGAAAGATTATATTTTATTATAGTTATATCTATTTGTTTTCTTTAGAGTGTCCTTTAAATGCTTTTTTGTTTCAATTATATTTTCCTATTTAGGTGAGTTTAAGATATCTTTTTCCTCCCATTAATTTTTACATTTAAGTCTTTCGTATGATGAGAGTTTATTTGGATACACACACATACTGAGGCTTTCCTTCATTTTACATGTGGTTTAGTATTTTATAGCATCTTTTGTTGGCTGCCACCCCATGCATCACCCCCTTGCAGTGTTCTACAGAACAACTAGCTACATGTGTTTAGTTTTGGATGATTCCCATAGTTTGGGGGAGGCTATTGGTTCTTTGGTCTCCTTCGTACCATCAAATTATCACAATTTTGTCAGGTAATTTTTATATGGAAAGCTCCATTCACACTAACTAATATTTTCCCCAAATAAAGGCATCTCTTGTATGCTTATTTCTAGAAGACATTTAGAATTATTTTGACAAATATTCAATATATCAAGTAGACTTTAATTTTGTGTTATGTTACTATTATGCCTTACCTATATGAAGTGCCGACTTGTCAGAAAACTTTGGTCTTCTTATCCAGAACCATTATTTACTTAGAACCTTTATCGGTTACCGACTTTGTAGTTTCTTTTATTAAGACCCTTTGCATATCTTTTTAGGGTCATTATTGTAGATAGTTGCCTTTTTTCCCCTTCTTCTTACTTTTGTAAATGTAATTTTGTTTCCATTATGTCTTTTAAATGATTCTTTCTGGCGTAGAGGAAATCTGATTTTTTTCACATTTTTCACATTTTTACATTACATATGGCCACTCAGTGAACGCTAATAAATTATAAGAGCTTTTAAATGGATTCGCTAGTGTTTTCTGGGACATAATTAGATTTTAAACCTGGCTTTCATTGAGCTTGCTAAATTTTATTAATTGCTCCTGACTGTGTACATGAATCTCTTCTATGTGCCATGCTCCAAGGGAGGGCTCAGGCTTAAGGAAGGCCTTCTGTGAAGTCCTTGTTCAAGGGGAGGCTAGAAATATATCTAAAGAGAGGTTAAAATGTTGTCACACTGGGAAGCCTGAGTCCATTGCAGTGTGTGTGTGTGTGTGTGTGTGTGTCGGGGTGGGGGGGGGAAGCACATTCAACGACATAAAGAGGCACCTGGGTGAGGACCATAAGAAGTTGTGAAGTAGAGTCTGTGTAAGTCTCACCCAAACCCACAGTGTGTTCCCGGCAGCTGTTTTCCCTCTGGACCATCTCATGGCATGTTTGAGCAGCAACCACGCTTCTTGCTAGTCCCACCTTCTCTGTTGCTCA
>CABHPP010119960.1:0-40084 GCA_902168425.1 Peromyscus attwateri | reverse complement strand
TCTGTGTTTACTTGGTTGGGTCTGAGCGGCTGTGGGACTGGCAGGTGAGAGAGATTTATCCTGACTGTGGGCCAGGCAGGAAAACTCTAGCAACGGACTTGTTTTATGCAGGATGGTAGATATGAATCTATTTGCATTCTTCTACATACTGACATCCAATTGAACCAGCACCATTCATTGAAAATTCTTTTTTTCCAGTGCATAATTTTGGCATCTTTGTCAAAAATCAAGTGTTATATGTGTTTGGATTTACTTCTGGGTCTTCAATTTGATTCCGTTGATCAACCTGTCTGTTTTTATGCCATGCAGTTTTTATTACTATTGCTCTGTTGCAGAGCTTGAAATCAAGGGTCGTGATACCTCTGGAAGTTCTTTTATTGTACATGATTGTTTTAGCTATTCTGAGTTTTTTGTTTTTCCATATGAAGTTGAGTATTGTTCTTTCTAGGTCTGTAAAGAGTTATGTTGGAATTTTGATGGGGATTGCATTGAATCTGTAGATTGTTTTTGGTAAGATGGCTATTTTTACTATGTTAATCCTACCAATCCATAAGCATAAAAGATCTTTCCACCTTCTGATATCTTCCCCAGTTTCTTTCTTCAAAGATTTGAAGTTCTTGTCATACATGATTTTCACTTACCAGGTTAGAGTTACAACAATATATTCTATAATTATTTGTGGATATTTGTGAAGGGTGTTGTTACCTTGATTTCTTTCTCAGCCTATTTATCATTTGGATATAGGAGGGATACTCATTTTTTTAGTTAATTTTTATCCAGCCACTTCACTGAAGGTGTTTATTAGCTGTAGGAATTCCCCGTTGGAATTTTGGGGTCACTTATGTATACTATCATCATTTGCTAATAACAATATTTTGACTTCTTCCTTTCCAATTTGTATACCCTTGATCTCCTTAAGTTGCCTTACTGCTCCGACTAAAACTTCACGTCCTATATTGGATAGATATGAACAGCCTTGTCTTGTCCCTGATTTTAGTGTAATTGTTTTAAGTTTCTCTACATTTAATTTGATGTTGACTATTGCCTTGCTGTATATTGCCTTTATTATGTTTAGGTATGTCCCTTGTATCTCTGATCTCTCCAAAACTTTTATCATGAAACTGTGTTGGATTTTGTCAAAGGCTTTTTCGCCATCTTGAGAGATGATCATGTGTTTTTTCTTTCAGTTTGTTTATATGGTGGATGCATTGGCTGATTTTCATATGTTGAACCATCCCTGCATCTCTGGGATGATGAAGCCTTGATCATGGTGGATGATCTTTTTTATGTGTTCTTGGATTCAGTTTGTGAGTATTCTATTGAATATTTTTGTATCAAAGATCCTCAGGGAAATTGTTCTGTCTGTAGTTCTTTGTTGCATCTTTGTGTGGTTTGAGTATCAGGGTGACTGTGGCCTCAAAAAATGAAATTTGGCAATATTCCTTATGTTTCTATTTTGTGGAATAATTTGAGGAGTATGGGTATTAACTCTACTTTGAAAGTCTGGTAGAATTCTGTGCTAAAACCATCTGGCCCTAGGCTTTGTTTTGTTGAGAGACTTTTAATAAATGCTTCTATTTCCTTGAGAGTTATGGGTGTATTTAAATTATTTATCTGACCTTGATTTAACTTTAGTGAGTGGTATCTATAAATAAAATTATCTTCTTTTAGATTTTCAAATGTTGTGGAGTACAGGTTTTTGAACTATGACCTAATGATTCTTTGGATTTCCTTGGTGTCTGTTGTTATGTCTCCCTTTTTGTTTCTGATTTTGTTAATTTGGATATTCTCTCTCTGCCTTTTAGTTAGTTTGAATAAGGGTTTGTCTATCTTGTTGATTTTCTCAAAGAACAACTCTTTATTTCACTCATTCTTTGTATTCTTCTCTTTGTTTCTATTTTACCAATTTCAGCCCTCAGTTTATTTCCTACTGTCGACTCCTCTCTGTTGTGTCTTCTTCTTTTTGTTCTAGAGCTTCCAGGTGTGCTGTTAAGACACTGGAATGAGATCTCTCTAATTTCTTTATGAAGGCACTAGGGTGCTATGAACTTTTAACACAGCTTTCATTGTGTCCCAAAAGTTTGAGTATATTGTTAAGTCATTTTCATTCAGTTCTAAGAAGTCTTTAAGTTATAGGAATTCTTTACTTCTTCCTTTACCCTGTGGTAATTCAGTTAAGTCATGTTCACTTTCCATGAATTTGTAGGCTTTCTGTAGTTTCTGTTGTTGTTTAACTCCAGCTTTTAATCCATAGTGGTCTGATAAGATACAAAGGGTTATTTCAATTTTCTTATATCCGTTGAGACATGCTTTGTGACCTAGTATTATGGTCAATTTTGGATAAGATTCCATGAGGTGCTAAGAAAAAGGTATATTCTTTTGTGTTTAGGTGAAATGTTCTGTAGATATCTGTTAGTTTCCCACTACCAGTGCATCAGGGGGTCAATATATGATTTAAGTTGTAGTAGTGTTTCTTTTGTCAACTTAAGTGTCCTTGTGTTTGGTGCATAGATGTTAAGAATTGCAATATCTGTCGTGGTGGTGGTGGTGGTGGTGGTGGTGGTGGTGGTGGTGGTGACACACGCCTATAATCCCAGCACTCAGGAGGCAGAGGCCGGCAGATCTCTGAGTTTGAGGCCAGCCTAGGCTACAAAGTGAGTTCCAGGAAAGGCTACAAACCTACACAGAGAAACTCTGTCTCAAAAAAAAAAAAAAAGAATTGCAATATCCTCTTGGTGGGTTTTTCCTTTAATAAGTATGTAGTGTCCTTCCCAATCTCTTTTGATTAGTTTTGGTTTGAGTCTATTTTGCCAGATATTACAATGGTTATATCAGCGTGTGTAGACGTATTAAAGAAAAAACACAAAGCCAAGGTGAAGAGAAAAACCCAAGAGGTCAGAGCTAAGAGCCTTACCCACTTACCACTGGCTAGCCTCTTTCGCCAAAGCAACCTCTCCTAGAGAGAAAGGGAGGTATTTCCTGTGCGTTCGTCTTTAAATAGAATTCTGTTCTGCCTTCTCATTGGTCGTAAACCCAACCACCTAACTGCCTCATCACTGCAGTTTGTACAGACCTCCAGTCACATAATGGAGCCTGTGTCTCCAATACTAGCTATATCCTTGAACACACAGAGATCTATCTAGCTCTGCCTGCCGAGTTCTGGGATTAAAGGTGTGCGCTACCACATCAGACTCTGGCTATGGCTTGCTAATAGCTCTGACCCCTAGGCAACTTTATTTATTAACATATAACATTTTGGTACAAAAGAAAATATCACCATAAGCGTGCTTCTTAGATTCATTTAAACATGATTGACAGACCCTTGGCCCAACTAACCAAAAGAAAGAGAGAACTCAATTAACAGAATCAAAAATGAACAGGGAAATGTCACAACAGATGCAAAAGAAATCCATAATGTTATAATGGGGTATTTTAAAAGCCTGTACTACATCATGCTTTATGGGAAGCATAAAAAAATGGATGAATTTCTAGATTAAGCCAAACCACCAAAATTCTACCAAGAAGGAATCAGCAACCTAAACATACCTGCAACTAATGGTCAGGTGGATGCACAGCAGAATTCAACCAGGCATTCAGCGAAGATTTACAGCCAATCCTTCTTAAATTATTCAAAAAAAGGGGGCGGGAAACAGAAGGAACACTCCCAAACTGTCTCTGCAAAGACAGTTTCACTATAATACCAAAACCAGGGAAAGACACACCATAGAAACAGAAAACTACAGGCCAATATTGCTGATGCATATTGACTCAAAAATGCTCAATAAAATACTTGCAAATAGAATACACACAAACATCAAAAACATTATCTTCCATTACAAAGATGCTTTATCCATGAAATTTAGAGATGGTGAAAGATATGCAAGTCAATATATGTAATAATCACATAGATGGACCTAAAGACAAAAATCACATGATCTTCTCAAACAATAAAAGACCCATGGGAGCCCATTTTCAGGTTCCTTGTGGCTTTACCCAGCAGATCTGCATAGAGAGGATGATTGGACCACCGGCCTGAGTGCAGGTGTCTGAGATGGTCTGTACATGGCTGTGCTGGGGGGGGAGGTCTTTGCTCCACACCTTGGTGTTTCTATAAATACCCTAGGGCAGAGACAGTCAGGACCTGTTGGAATAGGGTCCAGGCCCTCTTGAGGCTATCCTGTATTTTCTATCTGTTTATCTTCACAATCTAAATCCTTCTATCTAATATTTTCTGCTGCTCTCACTCAAGAAAACTTTGGGGAACTGTGGAGTTTGTGGGTAAACACCACGCAAAGACCTTTGACAAAGCCTCAGTTGTTTTCATAGTAGAAGTCACACAGAATATAGGGCTAGATGGAACATCCCTCAACATTTTTTTAAATCTATGTATGAGAAGCTCACAGGCAATGTCTTCCTAAATGGAGAACAGCTGAAGACAATTCCATTGAAGTCAGGAAGGAGACTGGACTGTCCATTATCCAGAATCCTTTTCAACATTTTGCTTGAAATACCAGCAAAATTAAAGGGATACATATAGGAAAATAAAAATATCAAACTATCCTATTTGCAGATGATATGAGATCCCAAAAAGTCTGACGGAAAACAAAAAAACAGTAAACAAAATCAGAAATGTGGCAGAATACAGAATCAATTTGCAGAAATCAATAGCTTTTCTGTATACCAACCACAAACATACAGAGAAGGTGGTTGTAGGGAAAGGGGGTTGGCTAAAGAAACTCAGTGAGATTACAGCCATCTCTGGCCCTGGCCAACTGCTATGTGAAACCAACCAATCACTGAGCAGCAAAGTAGCACCCTGGCCCTGGAGTCCAGAACCAGGAAAAGAAACACAGCCTGGGTTTGGGACCTGAGCCAAAGAAATGAACACTTTATCCCCAAACCCAGAACCAAGGAAACATGCCCTGACTCTAAAACCAGTACCAAAGAAACACTCTTGGTCCCTAGAATCAGAGTCAGTGAAAGAAATATGCCCTGGCCTTAGAATTAGTGTCAAAAAGCCAAGAAAGATCAATGAAGGAAACACAGTTTGGCTCTGAAATCAGGACCATCTCTGCCCCTAGCCCACAAAACTTACCAATCCCTGGGCAAAAAAAAACTAACCAAAATCCCTGGTTGACTCTGCCCCCAAGAGATCCTATATAAACCAGCTTGCCTGAACAGTTGTGGAATGTTCTCTTCCCCTGGTAGAAGTAGCCACTCTCCTGGACTCCTCCTCCCCAAATAAATTTCTTTCTCAAAAGAGTTTTGGGTGTGAAGATCTTTATTCAGTGGCACAGAGAAGAACCTTGCTGAGACATCCCACAGTGGACTGAGCAAGGGCGAGCTGAACAGAAGAACCTTGCTGAGATGTCCCATAGTGGACTGAGCAAGGGGGAGCTGAAAGAGTAAAACTTTTCTCCAGAGCCAGAGGAGATTGCTACATTTCTGCTGGCATTTCCCCTTTTGCAAAGTGAAGCAAAAGAAGCAACATCTTAGGCTAGAGAAGAAGCAGAGGTCTGCTTGGAAGACCCCTTACATGAGGGCTGAGAAAAGCTCAGCTGTAGCAGCTCTGCAGGAGAAGAGCAAGATTGCTATATCCTGTGGGGAGACCATCCCCCACCATACCACTCCCAAAATGTCAGGATACCCTTCCCTGCTGAGCTGTCCTAGCAGCTCCAGATCTGACTCTCCCAAGCAGTCAAAATACCTTCCCTTCCATGGCTGAACTGTCTCATCGCACCTCCAGTTGTCAGAGCTGTCCTAACAGCTCAAGGTATCTGGGATACCTTGCCCTCCAGGGCTGAGTGGTCTCATTGCAGCTACAGCCATCAGAGCTGTCCTAGCAGCTCAAGGTGTTGCCTTACTCCCCAAGTAGTCAGAACACCTTTCCCCCACAGTTGCAGAACCCACATTTTGGTGCCAAAACCTGGGACCAAATCCACAGAGTTGCAACACAGTTACTAACAGTGGTCATGTACACACTCCCACTCACAATATCCTCAAAGTAAATATCTAGGAATATCCAAGGAAGTGAATGACCTCCACAAAGAAAATTTTAAACATCTGAGAAAGGGATATAGAAAGATGCTAAAAAACAGAAAGACATTTGTTGAAACATGGTACAAGAGTGGAACTGTGTGAGAATTCTGAGAGATTGTAAGTAAACTCCAAGAAAACAAGACAAGAGTCTTATGACCTCTGTTCCTTCAAATCATGTGTTTGTTCTTGGAATTCTGTGGCTCTCCCAGGCATACAAATAGGAATGGGATTACTTCATTATCTTACTACTCAAATGATGATTCCAAGTACAGCTGTCCTCATGACTGTATACAGCATGAACTCATGTGAAATTTGCTCATATGATTAACCCTCAGAATATAAAATGTCTGATGCCCAGAATAAAGTTGGCTATTTCATGAGACTTTAGTCCACTTCATTTTTAGGCTCCATTCTTTCAGGTTCATGCTATCAACTAGAGCAGTAAAAGACATCCCATGTTCAAGGACTGGAACAATTAATGTTATGAAAATAACCATTTTGTTAGAAGCTATTTATAGATTCAATGCAATCCCAGTCAAAATCTCCATCTCATTCTTCATAGAAACAGAAAAAAAATATTCTAAAACTGATATGAGATCACAAAAATTCCACATAGTAAAAAAAAAAAAACTGAACAAAAACAACAAAAAAACAACAATGCTAAATAAATTATTATTTCAGATTTCAAGATATATTACAAAGCCATAGTAATAACAATATGATATTGGCACAAAACGGACATGTAAACCAGTGGAATAAAACGGAAGACCCAAACATGAGTTAATATGACTTCAGTCATCTGATATTTGATAAAGGTGCCAAAAACAAGCTAAATAAAGCATTTTCAACAAATTGTACTGGGAAAACTGGAGGTCAACATGTAGGAGAATGAAATTTGACCAATATCTATCACCTTGCAAAAAAACTAACTGCAAATGAATCAAAGACGTAGCCTAGAAACTGAAACTGCTAGAAGAAAGCATAGGTGGTACCCTACATGATACAGCTGCATGAAAGGATTTTCTGTATAGGACTCCATTTGCCAAGAATTAAGGCAAATAATTGACAAGGAGACTTCATAAAACTAAAAAGCAATCAACTGGGTGAAGAGAAAGTCCATAGAATGGGAGGGAATCTTTGCCAGCTATACACGTGACAGAAGATTAATATCTGCTGTGGGATGGTCTGTATGTCAAATGCTCTGATTGGTCAATAAATAAAACACTGACTGGCCAGTGGCCAGGCAGGAAGTATAGGCGGGACTAACAGAGAGGAGAATTGAGAGAACAGGAAGCTGAGTGAGGGAGACACTGCCAGCTGCCACGATGACAAGTAGCATGTGAAGATGCCAGTAAGCCACGAGCCACGTGGCAAGGTATAGATTTATAAAAATGGATTAATTTAAGATATAAGAACAGTTAGTAAGAAGCCTGCCATGGCCATACAGTTTGTAAGCAATATAAGTCTCTGTGTTTACTTGGTTGGGTCTGAGCGGCTGTGGGAATGGCCAGTGACAGAGATTTGTCCTGACTGTGGGCCAGGCAGGAAAACTCTAGGTACAAATATCCAGGCTATACACAGAAGTAAAAAACCAAAAAATAAAAAACCAAAAAAAATAGTTTTTTTAATATAATTAATACAGGACACAGAGACCCCTCAAAAAATGGACCTGGGAACTGAGCAGAGAGTTCTCCTCTCTCTCTCTCTCTCTCTCTCTCTCTCTCTCTCTCTCTCTCTGCTTGCTTGTTTTTTGCTTTTTGTTTTATTTTATTTTGTTGAGACAGGGTTTATCCATGTAGTTCTGGTTGTTCTGAAACTCTCTCTGTAGACCAGGTTGGCCTTGAACTCATAGAGACCCACCTTCCCCTGTCTCTCAAGTGCTGAGATTAAAGGCATATGCCACCATTGATTGGCAGAGAGTTCTCTAAAGAAGAAAAATAGCTAAGGAAAACTCTCAAAAGATGATGGCATCCGATAAGCAGAGAGTCCTGCCCCTAGGACCCATCCCTGAGACACAACGAGTCCCTGGGAACCCCCACCCAACTCTGTCCCAGTTGTAAGCCAGTAGGCAAAACTCCTGCAGGAAGACCCTCCCTCACCAACTCCCCCCACTGGGCCCTGCAATCTACATGCCATGCCCCCATGTCCATCTGCCTGAGACCCCAGCAACTTCCTGAGTCATGGAAAAAAAAACTCCACAAGCTCTCATTGGACCAAAGGGTGAGTGACTCTGCTGATACCTAGAGAGTCCTGCCTCTAGAATCCATCCCTGGAACACAACCAGGCCCCAGGAAACCCTACCCAACTCTGTCCCAGTTGCTGGCCAGTGGGCAAAACTCCTGTGGGAAGGCCCCCTCTCACCAAAACCCCCCACCAAACCCTGCAATCTACATGTGCTACCACAATACCCATCTGCCTTAGACCCCCAGAAACTTCTTGAGGCATGGAAACCAAACCAGCAGCTCTCATTGGACCTAGAGCTCTCATTGGACCAAGAGTGGCCAGCCAAGAGGGAAAACTCCTACAGAAAGTCCCGATGAAACCAAAAACCCCACTTGGGACCCAGCAATCTACATGCCCTGTCCAAATACCCATCTTCCTGAGACCCCAACAAATTCCTGAATCAAGGAAACCAAACTGCCAGCTCTCATTGGACCAAGACTAACTTTCTAAGGCATGAAAAACAAACTGACAGCTCTCATTGGACCAAGAGTAAGCTCCTGAGACAGGGTATCCACCAGCCTTCATTAGACCAAGAGTGGCTTTCTGAGATATAGAATCTGCCACCTCTCATTGGACCACAGGAAGCTTCCTGAAACACAGAATCTGTTAGCTCTGACCGGACCAAGAGCTCTGATAAGACCAAGATGGCTCCATGAAACATAGAATCTGCCTGCTCCAATTAGTGCAAGAACTAAGATTAGACCCAGAGGGGCCCCCTGAGACACAGACACAACAAGCACAGAGTGGACCAACAGCAACTCACTAAGACACAGGTACCTCTTATACCTATTAGAGGAGGAGATGGGCAGACATCAAGGCAAAAACACAAATAACAACATAAAGAGCAATATGATATCACCAGAAACTAGCCCTCCTTCAACAGCAAGACCTGAACATCACAATGTAGAAGAAGCAGAAGAAAGTGACCTTAAGAATAGCATCATGAAGATGCTACAGGCCTTTCAAGAAAAAATAAAAAATGAAATTGAGAAAAAGACAAACAAAAAATTGGAAGAAATCTATAAAGAAATGGAGGAAAATACAATAAAAATTTGGAAGAAATCAATAAATCCCTTAAAGAAAATCATGAAAAAGCAATTAAACAGGTGAGGGAAACAGTTCAAGACCTGAGAAGGGAAATAGAAACAATGAAGAAGACACAAACAGAGGAAATGCTGGAAATAGAAAATCGGTATAAACTAACAGGAAACATAGGTGCAAACATAACCAACAGTATACAAGAGATGGAAGAAAGAATCTCTGGTGTAAAGGATACAATAGAGGAAATGGATTCCTCAGTCAAAGAAAATACCAAAGCCAAAAAAGTCATAACACAAAATGTTCAAGAAATCTAGGACATCATGAAAAGACCAAACCTAAGAATAATAGGGATAGAGGAAGGAAGAAAATACCAACTCAAAGGCACAGAAAATATATTCCACAAGATCATAGAAGAAAACTTTCTGAACTTAAAGCAGGATATACCTATGAAGATACAAGATGCCTGTAGAACACCAAACAGACTAGACCCTCCCCCAAAAAGGTCTCCTTCCCACATAATAATTAAACAACTAAACGTACAGAATAAAGAAAGAATATTAAGAGCAGCAAAGGAAAAAGGCCAAGTGACTTATAAAGGCAAACCCATCAGAATAACACCCGATTTCTCAATGGGGACTTTGAAAGCCAGAAGGACCTGGACAGATGTAAGGCAGAAACTAAGAGACCATGGATGCCAGCCTAAACTAATATGTCCAGCAAAACTTTCCATCATCATAGGCAGAGTGAACAAGACATTCTAAGACAAAACCAGATTTAAGCAATACCTATCCACAAATCCAGCCCTACAGAAAGCACTAGAAGGAAAATTCCAACCTGAGGAAGTCAGAAACACAGGCAATAGATAACCCCACAGCGGTAAACAACAAAGAAGAGAAGTACACACACACCACCACCAAAAGATAACAGGAACTAACAATCACTGGTTACTAATATCCCTTAATATCAATGGACTTAATTCACCTATAAAAAGACACAGGATAACAGAATGGATGTGAAAGCAGGACCCATCT
The DNA here is from genome assembly GCA_902168425.1 of Peromyscus attwateri. Taxonomy (NCBI): domain Eukaryota; kingdom Metazoa; phylum Chordata; class Mammalia; order Rodentia; family Cricetidae; genus Peromyscus; species Peromyscus attwateri. The sequence continues at coordinate 29,750 of CABHPP010119960.1, read as the reverse complement.
TTCTGCTGCATACAAGAAACATACCTGAATTTCAAAGATACACTACCTCAGAATAAAAGGCTAGGAAAAGTCTTTCAAATATAATGGTCTTAAGAAGCAACCTGATGTAGCCATCCTAATATCCAATAAAATAGACTTCAAACTAAAATAAATCAAAAGATATCAAGAATGACATTATATACTCATCACAGGAAAGATCCACCAAGATGAAGTTTCAATTCTGAACATTTATGCCCCAAACACAAGGGCACCCACATATGTAAAAGAAACATTACTAAAGCTTAAATCACACATAAAATCCCACACATTAATTGTGGGAGACTTCAACACCCCACTCTCACCACTGGACAGATCTACAAAATCAAAACTTAACATAGAAATAAGAGAATTAACTGATGTTATGACTCAAATGGACTTAATCATTATCTATGAACATTCCATCCTAACAAAAAAGAATATACCTTCTTCTTAGCATCCCATGAAACATTCTCTAAAATTGACCACATATTCAGCTACAAACCAAATCTCAACAGATATAAAAAAATTGGAATAACCTCCTGTATTCTATCAGACCACCATGGTTTAAAGTCAGATTTCAACAACAAGAAAAATTACAGAAAGCCTACAATGTCATAGAAATTGAATAATGTTCAACTGAATCACCAATGGATCCATGAAGAAATACACAAGGAAATTAAAGACTTCCTAGAGATCAATGAAAATGAATATACCACATATCCAAACTATGGGATGCTATGAAAGCAGTGCTAAGAGGAAAATTCATAGCACTAAATGCCCACATAAAGAAGTTGGAGAAATTGATGAGAGAGAGGAGAGATAATGCAGGTGAGGGACATCAAGATCATGATGGGAGGACAGGCAGAGATGACAGGCCACACTAGTGGAAGTCCATGAACTGTGGACTGGTGGCCGTGGAGCCCCCATGGGACTGGACTATGCCCTCTGGATATGGAAGACAGTTGTTTGGCTCAAACTGTTTGGGGAGCACCAAGGCAGGGAGATCAGGATCTGTTCCTGGTCTATGGGCAGGCTTCTGGAATCCAGTGCCTATGGTGTGACACCTTTCACAGTCTTTGTGCAGTGGGAAGGGGCTTGGACCTGCCTAGGCTCAGTGTGCTGGGCTCTGCTGACTCCCCATGGGAGACCTTGATTTGGGGGATGTGGGGTTCCGGGGTGGCTTGGGAAAAAGGGCTGGGGGTGGAAGGAGGGAGGAGGGGGGTTTGTGGATAGTGTGTGGAGTGAGTAGAAAATTTCTTAAAAAAGAAAAATGAAAAAAAAAGAAGTTAGAGAAATCTCACACTAGTGACTTAACAGCACACCTGAAACCTCTAGAACAAGAAGAAGCAAAGTCACCCAGAAGGAATAGATGGCAGGAAATAATCAAATTGAGAGGTGAAATCAATAAAATAGAAACAAAGAGGACAATACAAAAAATCAATGAAACAAAGAGTCGGTTCTTTGAGAAAATCAAAAAGATAGACAAGCCCTTAACTAGACTAAACAAGAGGCAGAGAGAGAGAGCATCCAAATTAGCAAAATCAGAATTAAAAGGGGAAATAAATCCACTGACAATGAGGAAATCCAGAGAATCATCAGGTCATACTTCAAAAACATCTACTCCACAAAATTGGAAAATATGAAAGAAATGGATAATTTTCTGGATAGATACCACATACCTAAGTTAAATCAAGACCAGATAAACTATTTAAATAGACCAATAACCCCCAAGGAAATAGAAACAGTCATTAAAAGTCTCCCAACCCAAAAAAGCCCAGGACCAGATAGTTTCAGTGCAGAATTCTACCAGATATTCAAAGAAGAGATAACACCAATACTCTTTAAACTATTCCACACAATAGAAACAGAAGGAACATTACCAATCTCCTTCTATGAGGCTACAATTACCCTGATTCCCAAGCCAAAAAAATGCAAAAAAGAAAAAGAATTACAGGCCAATCTCCCTCATGAACATTGATGCAAAAATACTCAATAAAATATTGGCAAAAAGACTCCAAGAACACATCAAAAAAATTATCCACCATGATCAAGTAGGCTTCATCCCAGGGATGCAACGGTGGTTCAACATATGAAAGTCTGTCAATGTAATATACCATTTAAACAAACTGAAAGAAAAAAACACATGATCATTTCATTAGATGCTGAAAAGGCTTTTGACAAAATCCAACAACCCTTCATGATAAAGGTCTTAGAGACATCAGAAATACAGCGAACATACCTAAATATAATAAGGGCAATTTAAAGCAAGCCAACAGCCAACATCAAAGTAAATGGAGAGAAATTAAAAGCGATTCCACTAAAATCAGCAACAAGACAAGGCTGTCCGCTCTCCCCATACTTATTCAATATAGTACTTGAAGTTCTACCCAGTAATGAGACAACATAAGCAGATCAAAGGGATACAAATTTGAAAGGAAGAAGTCAAATTTTCACTATTTGCAGATGATATGATAGAATACATAAGTGACCCCAAAAATTCGACCAAGGAACTCATACAGCTTATAAACACCTTCAGTAATATAGCAGGATACAAGATTAACTAAAAAACATCAGTAGCCCTTATATACAAATGACAAGCAGGCTGAGAAAGAAATCAGAGATACATCACCCTTTACAATAGCCACAAATGATACAAAATACCTTGGGGTGACTCTAAGCAAGTGAAGGACCTGTATGACAAGAACTTTAAGTCCCTGAAGAAAGAAACTGAAGAAGATCTCAGAAAATGGAAATATCTCCAATGATCATGGAAAGGTAGGATTAACATAGTAAAAATGGCAATTCGTACCAAAAGCAATCTACAGATTCAAAGAAATCCCCATTAAAATCCCTACACAATTCTTCACAGACCTGGAAAGAACAATACTCAACTTCATATGGAAAAACAAAAAACTCAGGGGAGCCAAAAGAATCCTGTACAATAAAACAACCTCTGGAGGCATCACAATCCCTGACTTCAAGCTCTACTATAGAGCTACAGTAATAAAAAACAGCTTGGTACTGGCATAAAAACAAACATGTGGACCAATGATATTGAACTGAAGACCCTGACATTAATCTGCACATGTATGAACACCTAATTTTTGCCAAAGAATCTAAAACTGTACAGTGGAAAAAAGAAAGCATCTTCAACAAATAGTGCTGGCATAACTGGATGTCAACATGTAGAAGACTGCAAATAGATCCATATCTGTCACCATGCACAAAAAATCCAAGTGGATCAAAGACCTCAACATAGATCCAGTTACTCTGAGCCTGATAGAAGAGAAAGTATGAAGTAGTCTTGAATGCATTGGCACTGGAGATCACTTCCTAAATATAACACCAGTAGCACAGACACTGAGAGAAATAACTAATAAATGGGACCTCTTGAAACTGAGAAGCTTTTATAGGTCAAAGGACACAGTCAATAAGACAAAACGATAGCCTAAAGAATGGGAAAAGATCTTGACCAACCCCACATCTGACAGAGGGCTGATATTCAGAATATATAAAGAACTCAAGAAATTAGACATCAAAATACCTAACAGTCCAATTAAAACATGGGCTATAGAACTAAACAGAGAATTCTCAACAGAAGAATCTCAAATAGCTGAAAGACATTTAAGGAATTGCTCAACATCCTTAATCATCAGGGGAATGCAAATGAAAATGACTCTGAGATACCATCTTATACCCATCAGAATGGCTAAGATCAAAAACACTGAAGACAGCTTATGTTGGAGAGGATGTGGAGCAAGGGGAACACTCCTCCACTGTTGGTGGGAATGCATACTTGTACAGCCACTTTGGAAATCAATATGGCATATTCTTAGAAAATTGGGAATCAACCTCCCTCAAGACCCAGCTATACCACTCTTGGGCATATACCCAAGAAATGTTCAATCATACCACAAGGACACATGCACAGCGATGTTCATATCAGTGTTATTTGTAATAGCCAGAACCTGGAAACAACTAGATGCCCTTCAACTGAAGAATGGATAAATAAAATGTGGTACATATACATAATGGAGTACTACTCAGCAGAGAGAAACAATGACATTACGAGGTTTTCAGGCAAGTGCATGGAACTAGAAAACATCATCCTAAGTGAAGTAACCCAGACTTAGAAAGACAAACATGGTATGTACTTACTCATAAGGTGATACTAGATGTAAAGCAATGGATAACCAGACTGCAACTCACAACTCTAGGGAGGCTAGCTAGTAAAGAGGACCCTAGGAAAGACACAGGGATTGCCCATTGATGGAGAAATAGATGAAATCTACATGAGCAAACTGGGGGTGAGGGGGTGGGGGTAATGTAGGGCAAGGGTCAGGGGAAAGAGATCTTATGTGATTGGGAGGTTCTAGCTGGATCAGGAACAGAGTGTGAGAAAAAGGAAAGAGATACCATGATAAATGAAGACACCATGGGAATTGGAAGAACACAGTACTAGAGAGGTCCCCTGGAATCCACAAAGATGACTCCACTATAGAGGGTGCCTGAGCTGATCTACTCTGGTGATCAGATGGCCAAACACCCTAACTGTTATGATAGAACCCTCATCCAGTGACTGATGGAAGCAGATGCAGAGATCCACAGCCAAGCCCCAGGCAGAGCTCCAGGAGTCCAATCAATGAGAGAGAGGAGGGATTATATGAGCAAGAGATATTGAGACCATGATTGGAAAATGTACAGAGACAACTAGCTAAACTAGTGGAAACACATGAACATGAACCAATAGCTGAGGAGCCCCCATGATACTGGACTAGGCCCTCTGGGTAAGTGAGACAGTGGTTTAGCTTAAACTGTTTAGGGGGTCCTCAGGCAATGAGACCAGGACCTGTCCTTAGTGCATGAGCCAGCTTTTTGGAACCTAGTGCCTATGCTGAGACACTTTGCTCAGCCTTGGTGCAGGGAGGAAGGGCTTGTACCTGCCTAACTGAATGTATAAGTCTCTGCTGACTCCCCAGGTGAGACCTTGCCTTGGAGGAGGTGGGAATGGGGGGGTGTTAGGGGGAAGACTGGGAGGTGGGAGGAGGGAAGACAGGATAATCCATCATTGATATGTAAAATGAATAGAAAATTTCTTTATAAATTTTTTTTTTAAAATTTGATTGTGCCAGGTGGTGGTGGCGCACGCCTTTAATCCCAGCACTTGGGAGGCAGAGGCAGGAGGATCTCTGTGAGTTCGAGGCCAGCCTGGTCTCCAAAGTGAGTTCCAGGAAAGGCGCAATGCCAAACAGAGAAACCCTGTCTTGAAAAAACCAAAAAAAAAAATTGATAGCATCCACAGCATTTAGAGAAATACAAATCAAAACAACTTTGAAATTTCATCTTACCTCAATCAGAATGACAAAGATCAACAAAACAATAAATTGACAACAAATGATGTAGAGGATGTGGGGGAAAGGAACCATCAATCGGTGTTGGAATTCCAAATTAGTTCAGCCACTTTGACAATCAGTGTGAAGAATTATCAAAAAGCTAAAAATAAATTTACCAAAAATAAATCTTTACTATACCATTCCTTAGCATATGCCCAAAGGACTCAACATCCTACTCCACAAAAACTTGCTCAGACATATTCATTACTGTTCTGTTCACTGTAGCTGGGAAATGTAAACAACCTAAATCTTTCATAACCAACAAATGGATAATGAAAATGTGGTACATATACAGTATGTAATACTACTCAGCTGTGAAGAAAAATGAAATCATAAACTTCAGGTGATTAAATGGAACTAGAAAAGATCACATGGAATGAAGTAACCCACACCCAGAAAGACAAATAAGTTCCATGTTCTCTCTCACCTGAGGTTCAGAGTTCCAAATCTTCAGACATGAATATATAGCCAGGAGTAACTGAAGAAATCAGCTGATTCTTCAAGAAAATCAACAAGATAGATAAGCCGTTATCTAAATTAATCAAAAGGCAGAGAGAGAACATCCAAATTAACAAAATCAGAAATGAAAAGGGAGACATAATAAAAATGAGGAAATCCTGATAATCATCAGGTCATACTTCAAAAGCCTGCACTTGACAAAATTGGAAAATCTAAAAGAAATGGACAATTTTCTGGATAGGTACCACATACCAAAGTTAAGTCAAGACCAGATAAACTGTTTCAATAGACCAATAACCCCTAAGGAAATAGAAACAGTCACTAAAAGTCTCCCAAACAAAAAAACCAAGGACCAGAAGGTTTTAGTACAGAATTCTACTAGATTTTCAAAGAAGAGCTAACACCAATGCTCTTCAAATTGTTCCACACAATAGAAACAGAAGGAACATTACCAAACTCTTTTTATGAGGCTTCAGTTACCCTGATATCAAAGCCACACAAAGATGCAACAAAGAAAGAGAATTACAGACCAATCTTCCTCTTGAACATTGATGGAAAAACACTCAATAAAATAATGGCAAACCAAAACGAAGAACACATCAAAAAATTATCCACCATGACTAAGTAGACTTCATTCCAGGAACACAAAGATGGTTCAACATATAAAAATCTGTCAATGTAATATACCTATTAAAAAATCTGAAAGAAAAAAGCACATGATCTTCTCATTAGATGAACAAAAAGTCATTGACAAAATCCAACACTTCTTCATGATAAAGGTCTTGGAGAGATCAGGAATACACGGAACACACCTAAACATAATAATGGCAATTTACAGCACGCCAGCAGATACCATCAAATTAAATGAAGGGAAATTCAAAGCAATTCCACTAAAATCAGGAACAAGACATGGCTGTCCACTTCCCCATATTTATTCAATATAGTACTTGAAGTTCTAGATAAAGCAATAAGACAACAAAAGAAGATCAAGGGAATACAAATTAGAAAAGAAGAAGTAAAACTTTTGATACTTCCAGATGATATGATAGCATACATAAGTGACCCCAAAAATTCTACCAGAGACCCACTACAGCTGATAAACACATTCAGTAATGTGTCAAGATATAAGATTAACTCAAAAAAATCAGCAGCCCTCCTCTATACAAATGAAAAGTGGGTTAAGAAAGAAATAAGAGAAATATCACCCTTTACAATAGCCACAAATAATATAAAATAACTTGGGGTAACTCTAACTAAGCAAGTGAAAGACCTATATGACAAGAATTTTAAGTCTCTGAAGAAAGAAATTAAACTAAATATCAGAAAATAGAAAGATCTCTCATGCTCATGGACAGGTAGGATTAACATAGTAAAAAATGGCAATCTTACCAAAAGCAATCTATGATTCAATGCAATTCCCATTAAGATTCCAACACAATTCTTCACAAACCTGGAAAGATTAATACTCAACTTCATAAGGAAAAACAAAAAATCCAGGATAGCTAAAAGAACCCTGTACAATAAAGCAACATCTGGAGGTATCACCATCCCTGACTTCAAGCTCTACTATAGAGCTACAGTAATAAAAACAGCTCAGTATTAGAATAAAAACTGATGTGTGGACCAATGGAATCGAATTGAAGGCCCTGACATTAATCTACACACCTATGAAGACCTGATTTTTGACAAAGATGCCAAAACTGTACAATTATAAAAAGAAAGCATCTTCAACAAATGGTGCTGGGGTAACTAGATGTCAACATGTAGAAGATTGCAAACAGATCCATGTCTCTCACCATGCACAAAACTCAAGTCCAAGTGGACCAAAGACTTCAACATAATTCCAGTTGCAATGAACTTGATCAAAGAGAAGGTAGGAAGTAGTGTTGAACTCATTGGCACAGAAGACAACTTCCTAAATATAACACCTGTAGCACAGACACTGAAAGAAACAGTTAATAAATGAGACCTATTGAAGCTAACAAGCTTTTGTAGGGCAATAGACATGGTCAATAAGACAAAATGATAGCCTACAGAGTGGGAAAAGATCTTCACCAACCCCACATCTGATAGAGGGCTGATCTCCAAAATATATAAAGAATTCAAGAAACTAGACATCAAAATACTAAACAATTCAATTACAAAATGGGTAATAGAGCTAAACAGAAGAATTTCAAATGGCCAAAAGACATTTATGGAATTGCTCAACATCCTTAGCAATCAGGGAAATACAACTCAAAATGACACTGAGATACCATTTACACCTGTCAGAACGGCTAAGATCAAAAACACTGACAACAGCTTATGTTGGAGAGAATGTGGAGCACAGGGAATACTCATGTACTGTTGGTGGCAGCACAAACTTGTACAACCACTTTGGAAACCAATATAGTGATTTCTCAGAAAATTGGGAATCAATCTACCTCTTGATCCAGCTATACCACTCTTAGGCATATATCCAAGGAATGCTCAATCATACCATAAGAACACATGCTCAGCTGTGTTCATAACAGCATTATTTGTAATAGCCAGAACCTGAAAACAACCTAGATGCTCCTCAACCAAAAAAATGTATTAAGTAAATGCGTCACATATACACAATGGTGTACTACTACTCAGCATTAAAAAACAATGACATCAGGAAATTTGCAGGCAAATGGATGGAAGTAGAAAATATCATCCTGAGAGAGGTAACACAGACTCAGAAGCACAAACATGGTATGTACTCACTCATAGGTTGATACTAGATATAAAGCAAAGGATAACCAGGCTACAACCCATAACTCCAAAGAAGCTAGCTAATAAGGAGAACCCTAAGAGGGATGCATGCCCTGGTAAGTGGAAGTAGATGAGATCTCCACGAGCAAACTGGGTTTGATGGGAGACAATGGAGGGTAGGGGATGTGGGATAACAACATTAAGAGAATAGGATGGTCGAGCTGGAACAGGGACAGAGTGCAAGAGCAAGGAATGGCATATCATGATAGAGGGAGACATCATGGGGATAGGGAGAAACAAGGTGCTAGGGAAGTTTTCAGAAATCCCCAAGGATGACCCCAGCTTAGACTACTAGCAGTAGTGCAGAGGGTGCCTGAACTGGCCTACTCCAGTAATCAATTTGGTGAATACCCTAACTGTCATTATAGAGCCTGCATCCAGTAACTGATGGAAACATGCAGAGATCCACATTCAAACACAAGGCCAAGCTCCAGGAGTCCATTCAAAGAGAAAGAAGAGGGATTCTATGAGCAAGGGGCATCAAGATCATGATGGGGAAACATATAGAGACAAGCAAACCAAACTAGTGGGAACTCATGAACTGTGGACCTATAGCTGTGGAACCTCCATGGGACTTGACTAGGCCCTCTGCTTAGGCAAGATAGTTGTTTAGCTTGACCTGCTTAAGGGACCCCCTGGCAATGGGATCAGCATCCATCTCTGGTACAGGAGTGGACTTTTTGGAGCCCAGTGCCTATGGTGGGACACCTTATACAGCCTTGGTACGGGGGGGGGGGGGGGGGTCTTGGACCTGCCTCAACTTCATGTACTAGGCTGCACTGACTCCCCTTGGGAGGCCTTGTCTTGGAAGACATGGGAATGGGGTGTGGGTTGAGGGTTAAGCCTAGGGGGGCAGAAGGAGGAAGGAGAGGGAGATCTGTGGTTGGTATGTAAAATGAATAAGGAAAAAAGAAAAGTGTATTAAAACAGATACTCAGTTCCAGACAGAGGGATTTAAAAGAGAACCAATCTCAGCATTGCATTTTTGGTTTAAAGAGGAACAGCCTAAGGTTTTCAAACAACCAAACTTAATTTATCCTGGAACTTCACAGGAATTGCCAAATGATAGATATACCACAAACTGTGTAAGAGCTGAATGGACTCTTGTGGAAATGTTAAATTTAAGTAGATTCAAAAAAGTGACAGTTTCATATGGCATGTATTCATCTTTTGTGAAGCAGATGTCAAACTGTTGTCAACTTGTAACATAATTATCCCTCAAGACTGTACAGACTTGGTTACTGTAGTCTTGGAGCCTGGTCCTCACTTACAGTGGAAGACCTGGTGGAAAGATGAAGCTAAGATCATTGAACAATGAGGTAGGACTGGAGGTATGAAACCAATACCAACTTCTTGGAGAAAGAGATAATGCTAATGTACAAAGGAAATCTCTATATGATGACCACACCCTGGCTTTATGCCATGCAGCTGATTTGAATGCTTGTGACAAAATTGAAGAAGTAGCAAAGAAAACTGAGTCATTTAGGAAAGTTATACCGGGCCCAAAAGAAACCTTACAGAGATTGACTTCAGCATTATATAGAAAGATACCAAATTCAGAAGGTTGATAATTAATAATTAAATATCTGGCTTTTGAAAATGCTAATGCACAATGCAAAATGGTAATTAGGCCATTAAATGGAAGATCAGCACCCATAGAGGAATGTATCCAAGATAGAGTCAATATTGAATTTCTTAACCGTGATGATTCTTGGATAGAAGAGGTGATTTCCAGGGGTTTGAGGAAAAAACCAAAATGTCAAGTATTTCAGTTACAGTAAACAAGGTCACCAAAAAAGAGATTGTAAATGGGGCCTTCCTAGAAACAATGGTTTTTCCTAAAAATAATCTAAATAGAACACCCCTACTTTCTGGATTGTGCAGAAGGTTTGGCAAAGGCAAGCATTGGACTAATTAAAGTAGATCAACAACCTTTGTCATTGAGAAATGCTTTGAGGAGCCTCTCTCCAGCCTCCATGTCAAATTCAGTTAGTTGTTTCCTGGCATCATGGAGCAAACTCCTTCCCAGAGGAAATAACTTAATGCCTCCTAAATCAGCCTGTATACATTAAAAATGTATTGACCTCAGAATGGAAATCAGGATATCTATTACACTGGAGAAGAAGTTTTGCTTTTGTTTCCACAGGAGAAGAAAAGATACAGATTCCACCAAAACTGATAAAGATTATATTTGAAGAAGAAAGACCTCCTGATTAGAAGAGCTGATAGTTCAAACAGCATGACCGTTCAATCTAAAGTAACCTATACAACTAACAAGTGCTTTTCTTTGACCAGATGTAACTTGACAAAGGGGAAGCTCCTCAAGATTAGGGTGGGGCAGGGTTTTGTTTTTGTTTCAGGAGAATTAAGGCATCCAGGTAAGAAATCTGAATACAACTGGACAAATGAGATGTGTGCAGAAAAAGGACATATCACCAAGAAAAAGTGTCCCAAGAAAAAGAGTAAAGTGTCCTATTAGTATATCACATCTCCAACAGGATAAAATTTCATAAATCTTCCTAAATGTTTGTTTATGCTGTTTCTCTATAGATATATAATGCAAGTGGTCTTTTTCTAGTTCCTGTTCAATTGAAAATTAAAGCTGTTTTTGGAGTTGGAGTGTGGCTCTCTCCTCTAAAACTAAGTATTCTTGTTGGAGTAAAATTCTAAATCTCTGTCTCATGTCAGAAGAGCTACCTTGTATAGGATAGAAGAAAACTCAAAATTTAGGGACTATTTTATTGCCACTAATCCCATAATTTTTTGGTTTACTTTCTCAAAATTTATAAGATCAACATATACTTCTATAAAAAGGCTTCATCTAGCTTCCTGTACATAATTTCAGGTTTGAGTCTCTATCCAGTAACTAGCAATTAAGTTTTTATAGTCTGGATGTATATAACAATATTGATCCTTTAATTTCTTGGAGATCTGCTACATATGACATTTAAAATGTTATATTAAGTTTTCTGAAGTGAACCAAGTTCATGCCTAACAGTGATTTTTGAAGTCTACAAACGGGTTGTGGAGCCCCACAATGATAATTCCACCTGGCTTATGGTAATGCCACTAGGCTGAAAAACACCACCAAAAGATCTGCTTTGTACTACAAACTGTTCAAGACAAATTTGAGGTGGCTAGCTGAGATGGTCCAGCATCACAGACTACTCTAGTTAAGACTTGAGATAAGCCACGTATTTTCCTATTGTGCAGATACTGGACAACAAGTGATACAGCTACCTCTCCCAGGACTTGATAATTATTCTATTTTTTTCAGAGTTCCCTAAAGATGGCACTGCCCCCAGACAGCAGGAAGTAAATTTAAGAACATGACACCCACATTCCCAAGAGGGGGGTGGTCAGTTTGTGGTCAATCAGTCGTTTATGGATATTTGTTATTGTTTAGGGTGGCTGATGTTTTTGGCAGTGATAAGGAAAAAAGCTAAACAAAGGAGATTAGATTCAGGATTCTTGTTTTAAAAAGAAAAAAGGAGGATATAGAAATGGTAGAATAAAAGGGTAGATTATTGAATCCATTATGAAAGGAAATATGGGGAATATAGATAGGATAAAAAGGTAGATTATTGAATCTACTTTTTTTTTAAAGCTTTATTTTTCAGAACACAAACAGAATATCACACAACAACTGTGAAAAAACAAATCCTTGGGCTATATAAGCATATGTGGTGCTGCTCAGTCATATATATAATAGTTCCACATTTTTTTCTCTTTTAGGAATTAACATACAGTTTTCTACAGTGGGTAAAACAATTTACATTCCTACCAATGAGATCATGTTGTTGCTTCTATTCAGTTTCCTTGCTAGGTAACACAGGTACCCTGATAATCCATTATGATTTTGATTTGCATTTCCCTGACAACACTTGACACTGAACACTTATTCATAAACTTGGCCACCATTTCTGACCACCTTGTCATTTTGACAAGGCAGCTACTCAGTTCTTTTATACATTAATTAATTAATTTATTTTTTTAATTCTATGACATAGCCTTTATTTAACTTGTTCTTCCATTACCTAATGTGTTCCCAGATAAACATACTATTGCTCCTTTACACTCTCCAGTGTCTGCTCATATCTCACCTTCTCACAAAGGTCATCTGTAGCCTTTTCATACAGCCAGCAATGGTTATTTCACATTATATTCTACCTCTCTACCTACAGCATCTAAAACAGTACCTGGAAACATCTACTCAATAAACATACAAAGCAACAAAACATACTGTACTAATTTCCTGAGTAATTCTTCAGTCACCTTTACTTACATATACTATATACGTATATATGAAACTGGTTTATCATCGCACTAAGTGTTTCTTCCCAATTGGGCCTCTCTCGGGGGTGAACAATTCTATGTAGCTCTGGAACCTTGAATCTACTTTTAAACCAAAAAAGCAACTACTAGTTTAAAATATTTTACATTGATATGGATTTTGGTATATTGATGCAAATTTAAGAATATTTTGATAGGCATGGTGTATATATGTTTCTACTCTTGTTCATGGTATTGTACCTATATGGCTCATCTAACAAGGTAATGTAAATTTCTATTTCTTGAAACTTATTGTTACAATCTACTGAGGATAATAAAGAAATGCAGGTTATTAGTTAGGCATCTATTACAATCAAACTTGTAGTCATGTTAGGTATGTTTTCAACGTCAAACAGTGATACATTTTAGATAGACAGGTAGTCTTCAAACACTTCAAAGATCTATAGAATATGGCCTTTAAGATTTTTTTTAAAAAAAAAACAGGTTCTTTTTTATGAAAATAAGACATGTCTGCTCTTGGCAGCACCAATCTATTTCAGAGAAGATGATGGCCTAAGAAAAATCTCCATAGGGATTTCACTGGGCAAGAAACTGCTCTTGCCTTGACTGTTGATATATGCTGTTCAAATTGGATAAGCAGGACACAAAAGAAAGTGGCTGCCAAACTTTGCCAAGACAAGGTAGGACAGCCCTTCAGAATATCCTGCTTCACAGAAAAACCTGTCAGATATTTTAGGCCTGTAGGACAAAGATGGATTTCCTAATGTTACAGAGGAACTTTGAGTGACTGTCCAGGCAGCCACCTGTTTTTGTCATTTCTCACATTTTTTTGGAAGTTGCTTACTTGCACTTCCTGTTTACTCAAGCAATATTATTTGCTTCTTGGATCTCTGATCAAGTTGAAAACTTTATATTTATAGATAGTTTTAGTTTTCCTTGTTACTGGATTCAGAAAAGATATTCACTAAGGAGGTGTAAAGTGTATACAGTTGAGAGACATCAAAAGATAGTTTTTGATTGGTAATGCAAGTTAGGATAGAAGGTGAATTAGGTACAACCCTAAGGACTCACCAAGATAGAATAGATACTGGAGTATTTTCTCTGAATTTGTGTAATGTTTATGGACTAGACATTGTTGATGTATTTGTGGCCTGTATATATTATATATAGTTATTGTGCTTACTATATAGGTTTTCTTATTCTAGTTATAATCTTCTTTTTTTATTTTAGACATAAAGGGGGGAGTGTGGTGATATTTTATTTGTGCTCTAACAAATAAAGCTTGCCTAAAGATCAGAGAGTGGAGCTAGCCAATAGTTAACCATAGAGTTCTGGAGGTCTGTACAGATAGGAGTCAGGAAGTGATGTAGCTGGGCAGACAGAGAAATATAAGGTGGGTGGAGACAGGAGATCAGCTCCTTCGGTCCAAGGAGTTGTGGAGGTAAGAGGTGATTTTGGCTGCTCCTTTACTTCTCTGATCTTTCAGCATTAACATGATATTTGACTCTGGATTTTTATTATTAAGACCAATTAGAGCCGGGTGGTGGTGGTGCACACCTTTAATCCCAGCACTCAGGAGGCAGAGCCAGGCAGATCTCTGTGAGTTTGAGGCCAGCCTGGGCTACAGAGTGAGTTCCAGGAAAGGCGCAAAGCTACACAGAGAAACCCTGTCTCGAAAAACAAAAACAAACAAACAAACAAAAAGACCAATTAGAATTTCTGCTGCAGGCTTCTGGGAATCCAGTGCCTGAGGTGTGATGCCTTTTGCAGCCTTGGTGCAGTGGGAAGGGACTTGGACCTGCCTAGGCTCAGTGTGCTGGGCTTTGCTGACTCCCCATGGGAGACCTTGATTTGGGGGGTGTGGGGATGTGGAGGGGCTTGAGAGAGAGGGCTGGGGGTGGGACGAAGGAGGAGAGAGGATCTGGGGGTGGTATGTGGAGTGAGTAGAAAATTTCTTAATAAAGAAAAATGAAAGAAAAGAATTCCTGCTATAGATCTGTGTGTGATTGATGCCAGTCTGGTATGAAAATGAGTTTCAGGAGAGCTAGGACTATTACAGAAGAACTCCTTCTAGATGAATTTCTAAACAGTCTTATTAAATAAGAAACACAGAGCCAAATACAGGGATGATAGCCTAAGAGTTCAGAGAAATAGCGAATAGCCACCAACTAACCTTAGCTTACCACATCGCCTTAGCTTCCCAAGCAAGCAAGAGAACCAGCTTCCTGTCTAACCTGCACCATTATTGCCCCACTGTTTTGCCTTCTCATTGGCTCCTTGACCCGTCCAGCAGGTCCAGTTATTCGTGGGTCTCTAGCTGGGAAACACCTGAAAGAATCATGGGGAGAGAGAGGAATGAAGCCGAGCACAAATGAGACACTGAGTCAATCTGAGTCGTGTCAAGGCTTCATTTATTAAGTGAATGCTTAATGCTTTTATACAAGGCTTTAGGCAGGGAGGGGGCAGAGAAAGGAGAGTGGAAAACTTTCAGAAGAAGTCAGAGTGATGGGGGGAGGTGAGATTTCTTTGGTCCAAGGCCCTGCAGCTGGCCGATTACTGTTCAAGGCTATATCTAAAAGTATACTTCTTAGTTAGGCCAAGGCCGTCCTGTCTTTGCAAGACTCCTAGCAGAATTTCAAAGCACAATAGATCTAATTCACACAGGCCTGGGTCAGTCTCCAACAATTCCCCCGCTTATCTAAAAGAAAAAAAATGGACCACTTTTGTGCTGTCAAGCTTTTAGAAATCAGAAATCTGGTCCTGAAGAAATGGCTTCTGGTCTGGAGGATCACAGGGGCCCCGTCCCTCTAAGCTATGACAAAAGAGGTCCGGGAGGCAATGTCTCCCCAGATTCAAGCACCTCAGGCGTCCCCTTGGTGTGGGAATCAGCGGACTGTGCAGTTTTTTGAGGGAATGGAGATTGCTGAGCATTGAGCTATTACTGCACAACCATTATGCAATGGGGCATGTAATCCAGACTCTCGGGTTATACGGGCATCTACGTCCTCAGTCTGTGCAGTCACAGCTGCACTCCAACCACGCCTGGAGCTTTCCCTCACACAGGGGCTGCCTCACCCGAGTCGAGGGGTCTGTGTGGGGCATCTCCATAATAGTCTTAATAGGACCGGGGGGGGGGTTAGGACCCAAGGGCACTGAACCTGAGCCTCTGAGAGGGCTCCTGCTCGTTCTCCTCTGTGTCTAGTCTATGATAATGAATGGAAAGATGCTGTGGTAAGGCCAAATCAATTTGACTTTTGATAAATCAAGTCAGCCTCTGAAAAGCCCAAGGACCAAAAGTAATGAGAAGGAAAAGGACAATTAAAGGGGCTAGAATAGTAGGCAGCAAGGTGGAGAGCCACGGGGACCCTTGTACCCAACTTTCAAACCACCCTTGTTGATTTTCAAATTCCCTTTTTCTCTGAGCTAGCCTTTCCCTCAATTTTTCCATCGATTCCCTGACAATACCAGTATGATCTGCATAAAAGCAGCACTCTTCCTTTAGGGCAGCACACAAACCTCCCTCCTTCAGGAACAGCAGATCTAGACCTCTTCTGTTTTGTAGTACTACCTCTGAAAGTGAAGTGAGTGATTTTTCAAGGGCTGAAATGGATCTTTCTATAGCCTCTAGATCGGTGGTCATAGCCATCTGTAGCTGCATCAGGTGGTTGTTTTGTACAAGAGCAGTGGTTCCAGTACCAATACCTGCAGCAATGCCTCCGATACCTAACAAGAGGGCAATAGTCATGGATACAGGCTCTCGAGTGTATCTGCCACTTTGTTCAAAAAATTCTATCACCGAATTTTCTTCATGATATGTGACACGAGGCCATAGCTGAACAAGTACACAGAACTCATGGGAGTGATTGAATATCTGAGCAGACACACAGGGGGTTAACCTGGTGTTGCAGGCCCAGTAGGACCCATTGGGTGCCTCAAGATAGTAGCTTCCCTTGATAGGTGTTGTTATCTGGTTACAGAGATGGTGGTGAGTTGACGGTACTTTACCTAAACAGGATCCCTGCCCGGAGACTTCAGAGAGTGTCAGTCTATGAGGGTTTGTTTGGCACCTGTTGCTAGGGGAGAAGAGGTTGCTGGCAGAAGACTGAAAGGCAATTCCCTCATAAAAGGGGGGCTGGAGGTGAGACAAAGCCAGCAATCCAGTGTCTTGTCTGGACTTGTAGCATTTAAGGCCATGTATGCTCCCTGTACCAGGTTGAACAACGTATTTCCTACAGGCTGTGCGGTTATTGGGGGGGCACTGCTGGGTCGAGGACTAGGGGTGTCACTAGATGTAGGTCTTAGTGTGGTGGCTACTTTGAATGGGGCTGGGATCTTGCTTTGAGAATCGGGGAGGACCGGATTGGGTCCAATGGAGACGGCATTAACGGGTTCTATCTTTAGTAATATCTTAAAACTGACTCCTTTATCTTTGCCATCAAGATGCCATTTAAGTCCCCATGTCTTTCCTGAGGTCCAACCTGTAATGGACTTGCCCTGTGAGGTAAAGGTGATATTGAGGGGCAGCGACAACCCAGGGGCTTGGGGCTTCCACGTCACTGAATAATAGCAGGGGTGGCCAAAGGGCTTTAAATACCCCCTGGTGACTGTAATAAGGTCCCAGGAGGAGGACGGGTGCCAATAAGCTGCACCAGTGGTCTCACAGCCCCAAGAGTTCCTCATAGCCCCCGCATCTGGCCGCCATGGCCCGGCTTCTACCATCTTTGGGGCAAATGTAAAAATCGGATTGGGCCAACCTGCATCGAGCGGTGGGGCTAATACACCCGGGGGCGGTCATGGTGGCAGGATTTGTACCATGGAATGTTCCACAGGGGTTTGTCCAAGTAACGGGGCCCTTGTTGAATCCAGGGAAGGTTTTGCAGTTAGGGTAATTATTTACCTTGGTCCCATTTAGGGCACTCAGCTCTATGGTGAGGATATCCCAGGAGTCGAGCCCCGCTGCCAGCTGGCAGAAATCGGGGGTAAGAGATGGCCACCACGAAAAGGGGGCATGATTGGCAGTCGTCTGCCAGACCGTTTCCCCAGTTTGTGAGATAACCTGCCAAGTGAGTTTCTTAATAGCATGGGGGCTGGCCATGGTCATAGGGATGGTAAGCAAAATTAAAAGAAAAGAAACAGCATAGAGGCGAGTTCTCTGGATCTCAGGACATGCCAGAAGAGCGATGAGGTCATCCATGGTCCCTTTCTCTCCTAGGGCCACAGGAGCACCTGCAAAAGAAAGAATTCGTGTCTCAGGGCTAGTTCCTGGACCTAAGATTATTATTTATTTTTATGGGGCATTTTTACAGAGTAGGTTTTAATTAACCTTACAGGCAGCCAGCGGGCCCCATTTTCCTTGGTGTCATAGACGCATGCTGACCCCTTTCCCCAGATTAGCACTGGGTCTGGGCCGTTCCATTTACTAGTGATAGGGTCTCTCTATAAAACTTGGGCATAGCCCGGGCGAGTTTCTGGGTGCCAGTGCCATTCTTGATGTTCCTTATCATATGGCATAATAATAACATCAGGGTCTCGTCCAAAGTATCATGTGGAAGTTTTTATCCCCAGCGTAATTGATTGGCACACCAAGGAGGGGTAGGTGGGAAGGATTCTCCTCTTAGCAACAGGAAGGTGTACCCACAGTAAGGGCACAGGCTCTTGCCAAAGCAAACCTGTGGGGGCTAAATCTGTAGAAAAAAATGATCAAATATAAGAGTAAAGCTGGCTCAAAATATCCTGTGTGTTGTTGGTCGATGGCCGACTCAATTTTTGTAATACCTCTTTTGCATCTGTAGTACAATATCTAGGGGACAGGGGATCAGAATCCCCTCTGAGAATATCCTCTAGGGGATGTACTTCTCCCTTGGTTATCTTTAAATAAAGTCTTAGCCAATCGATATCTCCCAGAAGTTTTTTGAAAATCATTAAGACAACGGAGTGTGTCCCTAATCCCTTTTTGTCCAGCTTGGGGTGGGCATGATGGGCTGAGTTCGCCCTCTGTTTAAACTTTCTTAACCCTTTGCCAGGCAGAAAGCCTGTCTGATATAATAAACTTTTAGATCAACATTTAAATGCCATATTTTGTAGCTCTCTGAAGTATGAGGGCTGTTCAGGTATCTGAATAGACAAACTTTGTTTCTAATTACTTGTTTCAAGCTCAACCCTGAAAACATATGCAAGGGACTGAGTGAATGAACATCAGTACTTATTTATCCTGACTACAATCAAAAGAAACTTGATGATTTATGACTAACTATCAAAAACAATGCTTTTAAGTTGAAGTTCTTTTAGCATCAAATACAGATTCAGTAAAGAAACCAAAACAAAATGTCAATATAAGACATATATATGCATCAGCTTATCCAAATAACTTAAGTTTAACAAACTTAGCAAATACAAGGAGGCTACAGAGATTTGTAAGCCTGAATGTTACCCTGGGTAAGGAGAAACATCTTTAAGTCATTGGTTTTTAACTATAAAAACTGTTTTTAAAAGATTAAGATCTTTTAAATGTCTTTTGTAATATTAACAATAAAGTACCTTTTTTAACTTTAAGGGGGAGAAAACATGGCATCACTATAATCCTTTACTTAGAGGCTTGGACGATTTCTTTGCTCCTACCTTTGGCAGCACATAGTCTGTCTGTTTTATTTTATTATGGCTGGTGCTTCCGGTGAACATCATCTGACACTGGCAATTTTTAAAACTGCTAAGGTCCATCATTGCAACCAGACTCTTTTTGGAATTCCAGTCTTGCCATATATTTACAAACCTCAGCTGTTTTTTATGATCTTTTTATACCTTTAAAATCATTATCATTTTACATGGATAAATCTTAAATTACAAAGTTTAGCTGTCAGAGCAAGGTATATTCCTGTGTAAAGGCATTGATGTGTAGCTTTAATATTTATCAAATATCTTATTTGTTAAACATATGTTGTTATCTATTTAAACTTTCTGGAAACTTGTTGTTGAACATTTGGTAGACACATATGTACTTAGGTGTTATACCTATTTTTTAAAACAGTAATTACTTGCCCACATACACACAGTTGGATCCAACTTACATACATACATACATACATACATACATACATACATACATACATTCATACAGTTAAAGCTTGCTTACATTTTTAAGTCATATACCTGTTCATATAAGCAGTTTGTAGAATCATTAGTCATTTTTAAGATGAAAACCAACCAGAATTAACTTTCAAATTCAGTATTTGCAGGTATAAGAAACCATAACAAACAGTTTATATCATATCCCCTCTGACCTTTTACAACCTTTTATGTAAAGCAATATCAGGACAGAGAAGGGTTAACAAGAGAAGTTGCTGGCCGGCAGAAGAGACCTTGAAGTTATCACAGTAAAGGAAGGGAGGGGGAGCAGTGGGCATAGAGTGTGTCCTTGGCTGCCAGTGTTCCTGAAAAAAAGTTTTTGTTAACTCCTCTGACTAAAGTCAGATTTTCTGTTCCGTGTTCACACAGTTTTTGTCAATTGCAGACAGTCCCCATTGGGAAAATAAAGGAGGTTATCAATCACGCTGTTGTTGCTAACGGTCTCCTGGACATCCTGCCAATGAGCAAGGGTTAAGTCTAAGGGTGAAGACGGGATGTTCCCCATATGGAGAGACAGAGAGATAGAGGCAGAAGACAGACTCCAAAAACACACAAAGATGACAAGAACAGACACACAGACATAATCCGCGCGCGGTGGTGATCTGGCTACAAAACCCGAAAGTACAAATTCAGATGGGAGGTGCTGTGGGATGTTCTGTATGGCAAATGTGTTGCTAATAAAACACTGATTGGCCAGTGGCTAGGCAGGAAGTATAGGCGGGACTAACAGAGAGAATAAAAAGAACAGGAAGGCGGAGGGAGTCACTGCCAGCCACCACCAGGACAAGGAGCATGTAAAGATGCCGGTAAGCCACCAGCCATGTGGCAAGGTATAGATTTATAGAAATGGATTAATTTAAGATATAAGGACAGTTAGCAAGAAGCCTGCCACGGCCATACAGTTTGTAAGCAATATAAGTCTCTGTGTTTACTTGGTTGGGTCTGAGCGGCTGTGGGAGATTTATCCTGACCGTGGGCCAGGCAGGAAAACTCAAGCCACAGGGAGGGGCCACGGACTGCATGCATCCTCACTCTCCACCGGGAAGGAGAGACACTATGTCTGCTTCCTTCCTCCAGACCATTCCGGAGAAAACCTCCAGAGGGGAGACCTGGGGACTTCTGGGCATGTCTGCCCCCACACACAGGTCCCATATCTGCCCACGCACCTCATGCAGGCATAGAATACAGATGCCGAATCACCCAGACAAAGACAAGGACATAACAACATAAAACATAAATCGAGCTCGTTTTAAAATGTCTCTAATCACACCATAAAAACTAAAAAAGGCGTCAGGGACATTTTCCCCATTTCTGAGCATATTTATTAATATTTTTTTCCACTTTATGCCAAGTCAGAGGGTGAATGCCTGGTACGTCAGGGACATTTTTCCTCCACAAAACAAAAAAATTTTAACAAATCTTTCTTTTTAACTCTTATTCCTCTCTCCCTGAGATTACCCATCATTTCCTCTATGAAGAGAGCTTCCTTAGACAAAACTTTTCCCATGATTTATTGGACGACAATTACCTCACGGTACCTGTGTCGCACGAGTGATGCTGTCCAGGTGCCGATACCAGAATGCGTGTCTGGCCGGACCGTCTTTACATGTGCAGTCCGATGAATCTCGTGCCTCGAGCCCCCACATTCAGTCGCCACTTGACCTGTCCAGCAGGTCCAGTTATTTGTGGGTCTCTAGCTGGGAAACACCTGAAAGAATCATGGGGAGAGAGAGGAACGAAGCCGAGCACAAATGAGACACTGAGTCAATCTGAGTCGTGTCAAGGCTTTGTTTATTAAGTGAATGCTCAATGCTTTTATACAAGGCTTTAGGCAGGGAGGGGGCAGAGAAAGGAGAGTGGAAAATTTTCAGAAGAAGTCAGAGTGATGGGGGGGGGGAGGTGAGGTTTCTTTGGTCCAAGGCCCTGCAGCTGGCTGATTACTGTTCAAGGCTATATCTAAAAGTATACTTCTTAGTTAGGCCAAGGCCGTCCTGTCTTTGCAAGACTCCTAGCAGAATTTCAAAGCACAATAGATCTAATTCACACAGGCCTGGGTCAGTCTCCAACAGCTCCTCACCCAGGCACCTCACTTCCTCATCACTACCTGTCTATACAGACCTCCAGGTCTCTATGGTTGGTACTAGGATTAAAGGCATGTGTCACCACACTTGACTGTGTCTTTGAATACACAGAGACTCTGCCTGCCATGTGATCGGATTAAGGGCATGTGCCACCACTGCCTGACTTCTGTTTATGGCTGACTATGACCTCTGATCTCCAGGCAAACTTTATTTATTAACATACAAAAAAATATCACCTCATTTCAGCACAAATAAAATATCACCACAACTCCTGTCTTGAAAAATTCAAATAGACAGACAGACAGACAGATAGATAAACAGATAAATAGAAAGTAATACAGGAAAATACAAAGAAACAGTGGAAATTGCTTCAGGAAAGTTGGATGCCTCTGACAGAATTTTCTCTTGTCTATAATACAGAAATGCTGCTTTTCATCAGCTACTTATCTATATTATCCTCACCTTTTCATAATAAATTGCTTAAAGGTGTAATGTTTCTAACCACAGAGGGTGCAGACTGTCCCATGGTAGGTGCAGTGTGATAGCACAAGCACACTCACACACACATACAGACATGCCCGTCCTAGTTACCATGTGAGTATGCTGACAGAGTCTGTCTCCTAGCCATCCTGCCTTGCATGCATAGGTGGAGGTGAGTCCCTGCCCACTCAAGCCCTGTTAGGATGCAGGATGGCCCCCATCACTGCTGCAGCACAGGCAGAGTTCAAGTCACCACACCTGGGTGGAAGGTTGCTGCTCTGCAGCAGTGACTCATTACCTGCCTCTGGCTTCTCTGCTATAAACTGAGCAACTGAAAAATGAGAGAGAATTCTCTGCTCTTTTTTCTTTTCCTTTCACTTCAAACCTGCCTGTTCCTTTCTGTTTTCTCTCTCTCTCTCTCTCTCTCTCTCTCTCTCTCTCTCTCTCTCTCAAAATACATAAATTTCCTGTCCATATATTTAATACAACATGGTATCAGAGACAAAGAGGTCCCTGACTTTTTCTTTCCCTATGATGCCCCCAGCTGTTGCTTTTGGGTAAGCACGGTCATTCCCATGCAACATCTGCAGATCTAAGACATGGATAGTTCATTTGTCTTTGAGTCAAAAATTTATAGGCCTACAGTTGCTGCTTTTGTCTGCCCTGTTTTACTATCCACATGGGTACATATGTGCTTGTCTGACTCATGCAGGCTGATGTTGCCTTGTGGAAGTCTCCTCTTCTCTTCTGTCCTCTCTCCCAGGAGCTGCAATCTTACCTGCAGCAGCCTGTAAGACCCACTAAAAACTTTTTCCTCTAAATTAAGATTGTACTATAAATTCTTGTCTTGGGATTTGTAAGTTGCCTGCCAGGCAAGGTGTAAAATCTATATAGTTCATAAAAGGTGTCTTTCCCATGGAAACTTTTGTTTCTGAAGAAATTGTGTCTGCCTGTGTCTGTAGAAAGTTTGCTTGGATGTCACGGCTGTCTACTCTATCCATATATATTTAATATAGTACTCAAAGTCCTAGATAGAATAATAAGGCAACAAAAGGAGACCAAGTGAATACATATTGGAAAGGAAGAAGTCAAAATCAAAGAAGCAGATGATATGATAGTATACATAAGTGACCCCAAAAATTCTTCCAGGGAATGCCTACAGCTGATAAGCACCTTCAGTAATGTGCCTAGATACAACATTCACTCAAAAAAATCACTAGCCCGCTTCTCTTATATAGAACTGGTAAATGGGCTGAGAAAGAAATCAGAGAAGCATCACCCTATACAATAGCCACAAATAATATAAAATATTTTGGGGTAACTCTGACAAAACAAGAGAATGAACTATATGACCAGAACTTTAAATTTTTTAAGAAGGAAATTGGAGAAGATTATAGGAAATGGAGAGATCTCCCATGCTCATGGATTGGTAGGAATAACATAGCAAAAATGTCAATCTTACCATAAGCAATCTACAGATTCAAGACAATCCTCATCAAAATCCCAACACAATTCTTCAGAGGCCTTGAAAGAACAATACTCAACTTCGTATGGAAAAACAAAAAAACTAGGATAGCTAAAACAATCCTGTATAATAAAGGAACTTCCAGAGCTATCACCATCCCTTACTTCAAACTCTACTATACAGTTATAGTAATAAAATTAGCATGGTACTGGCATAAAACAGACAGGTGGATCAATGGAATAGAATTGAAATCCGTAAAATAAATCCACACATCTATGAACACCAAAAGAAGCCAAAATTATATGAGGGAAAAAAAGAAATCATCTTTAACAAATGGTGCTGGCATAAGTGGATGTTTGAATGTAGAATAATGCAAAAAGATCCATATTTTTAAGCTTTAACAAAAATCTAGTCCAAGTAGGTCAAAGATTTCAACATAAATCCAGTTACACTGAACTTGATAGTAGAAAATAGCCCTGAGTGCCTTGGCACAGGAGACCACTTCCTAAATATAACACCAGTAGCACAGACACTGAGAGCAACAATTAATAAATGGGATCTCCTGTAGCTAGAGTTTTCCTGCCTGGCCCATAGTCAGGATAAATCTCTCACACCTGCCAGTCCCACAGCCACTCAGACCCAACCAAGTAAACACAGAGATTTATATTGCTTACAAACTGTATGGTCGTGGCAGGCTTCTTGCTAACTGTCCTTATATCTTAAATTAATCCATTTCTATAAATCTATATTTTGCCACATGGCTCATGGCTTACCAGCATCTTTACATGCTGCTTGTCCTGGCGATGGCTGGCAGTGACTCCCTCTGCCTTCCTGTTCTTTTAATTCTCTCTGTTAGTCCCACCTATACTTCCTGCCTAGCCACTGGCCAATCAGTGTTTTATTAGCAACACATTTGCCATACAGAACATCCCACAGCAATCTCCTGAAATTGAGAATCTTTTGTAGGGCAAAGGACATGGTCAATAAGACAAAATGACAGCCTACAGAATGGGAAAAGATCTTCACCAATCCCACATCTGACAGAGGATTGATCTCCAAAATGTATAAAGAATTCAAGAAACTAGACATCAAAATACTGAACAATCCAATTAAAACATGGGCTACAGAGTTAAACAGGATTCTTAACAAAATAATCTCAAATGGCTGAAAGACAATTTAAGGAATTGCTCAGCATCCTTAGCTGTCAGTGAAATAGAAATGAAAACGATTCTGAGATACTATCTTCTACCTGTCAGAATGACTAAGAATAAAACCACTAATGACAGCCCATGTTGGAGAGGATGTGGAATAAGGGGGACATTCCTTCACTGCTGATGGAAGTGCAAACTTGTATAGCCACTCTGGACATTAGTATGGTGGTTTCTTAGAAGACTGGGAGTCAAGCTACCTCAAGACCCAGCCATACCACTCTTGGGCATATACCCAAAGGATGCTAAATCATGCCATAAGGACACTTGCTCAACTATGTTCACAGAAGTGTTGTTCATAATAGCCAGAACCTAGTAACAACCTAGATGACCCTCATCCAAAGAATAGACAAAGGAAATGTGATACATTTACACAATGGACTATTACTCAGTGCTAAACAACAACAACAACAACAAAATGACATCATGAAATTTGCAAGCAAATGGATAGAACTAGAAAATTATCCTGAGTGAGATAACCCAGACCCAGAAAAACAAACAGGATATGTACTCACTCATAAGTGGATATTAGCTATAAAGTATAGGATAACCAGGCTACAATTCACAACCCTAGGGAAGCTAGATAACAAGGAGGACATTAAGAAGGTTGTATGGATTTACCTGGGAAGTTGAAATGAAACATCTCCTGGGTGTCTGTGTATTGAGATAGGAGGATGGGACCAGGAGCAATTAGTTTTGACAGGTTGGGGGAGGGATGGAGGAGTGAAGAATTAAAGAGATATCTTATTGGGTGGGTCACTTGGGGGTTAGGTAGAAATCTGGTGCCAGGAAATTCCCAGGAATCCACAAGGATGACCCACTGGAAACTCCTAGCAATAGTGGAAAGGGTACTTGAACTGGCCTTCTCATGTAATCAGAGTGGTGACTACCATAATTGTCATCAGAGAGCCTTCATCCAGTAACTGTTTGAAGCAGATATGGAGATCTACAGCCAAACACTGGTCTGGTCTAAGCACTAGAAGTCCACTTGAAGAGAGGGTGGAGGGATTGCATGAGCAAGAGGGCTCAAGATCATGATGGGGGAACCCACAGAGACAGCTGACCTGAGCTTCTGAGAGCTCATGGACTCTAGACTGACAACTAGGGACCAACCTAGGCTCTCTCCATGTGGTTAGCAGTTGTGTGTCTTGGTCTGTTTGTGGAGCCACTAACAGCAGGATCAGGACCTGTCCCTGCTTTATGAGCTGGCTTTTGGGAACCTATTCACCATGCTGGGATGCCTAGCCCAGCCTTGATGCAGGTGGAGTAGCTTGTTCCTGCCTCAACTTGATATGCCAAGCTTTGTTGACTCCTATGGGAAGCCTGAACTTCTCTGAATAGAGGAGTGGATGGGGGGGTGTAGACAGCAGGTGGTGGGAGGGAACAGGAAGATAGGAGGGAGGGGAAACTGTGTTGGTATGTAGAATAAATGAAAATGTTTAATAAAAAATGAAAAAAAAGTATGTTTGCCTGTATGCACTCTGATGTGTCCATAAATGGTTTTATGTATGGGATGAGACAAAATAGGTCAAATGCAACCAGCCACCAGTTACCACATGGCTGCCTCTATGGTCAGACCTCAGAATACACCTCTGAGGTCACTGGATGCAGGTTAACAGAAGTTTAGATGTTTTTGGATGCTCTATTTTATTGAAAAGCTGTCTCTAGAGTTGGGGTCTGGCTCTCCGCTTTTCTACATTCAAGAATGTTTTAAAGCTTCCTTCTGTGTCCTGTGGCAGGCTAAGCCTCCTTTCACAGAGAGCAAAACAGAACAGCCAAAACATTAGACTTGATTAATGGAAACATTATATACCTCAAGACTTATAAGTTCATTTTATTGGATTTGGTTAAATATCCGTACCGGAAAAAAAAAAAAGCCTATAAAAAGAATTAACTTAAAACTGGTAACATACGGTTGATAATTAAAAATTTATACAAAAGTTATCTTAAAGAGACTGTGTTTACTTCTGGCACATAAGCAACACATGGCTAGTTGCCATTTTTGCTAGGATTGGAGAAAACAGATGCCATGTGACTGCACCACCATCTGAATTAAAGGTGACCCTGTGGGGTGGGCCTACCAGGCAGACAACAATAGAGCTCCAAGATAACTTTTTATTAGGATGAATTTTTATGTGATAATTCTTGTCTTGGCCTAAAAGCAAGGTTTATAAATAAATCCCATATATTAAATAATAAATAATCTACATTATTAGAATTTGTTTTTACCTTGTGTGGATTATGGTTGTTTTTCCTCTTGAAGTAAAAAAGGGTACCTTATTTTTGAGAGATCTTAAACCTTTTTAAGAGTAAATTTTAAAGTTAGACTGGGGCAACCTCTGCTACCCTGGTCTGCACTTATGTCCCTTTCCAGGAACTTTTTCTACCTGGAGACTCACTGATCCTACAGTTGTATTGGATCAGAGGAAGAGGTGAGTGCTTGGTCTCTACACCCTAGGCCCCAAGGTACATTCCATGCCCTCCCCTTACCTATCATAGCCACAGTGGCCAGGAAGCAGCTCAACCATGCCCCAAGGCATCAGAAATTTGCAGGATAATAAATGGAACTAGAAAAAAAATCATCTTAATTGAGGTAACCTAGATTTGGAATACTCACTCATAAGTGGATATTAGAGGTAAAACAAATGATAACCAGACTATAATCCACAACCCCAGAGAATCTTGGTAACAAGAAGGACCCTAAGAGCGACAGATATGAATCACCCTGGGAAGGAGAAATAGATAAGATCTCCTGAGTAAACTGGGAGGGAGGGGGAAAAGGGGAAGGGATGAGGGACGAGAACATGAGAGAACAGGATGGGCAGGTTGGGGGAGGGGTGAAGAGGGAGAGCAATGAAAGAGATATCTTGATAGATGGAGCTATTATGGGGTTAGGGAGATGCCTGTTGCTAGGGAAATTTCTAGTAATCCACAAGGATGACCCCAGCTAACACTCCTAGCAATAGTGGAAAGGGTGCCTGAACTGGCATTGTCTCATAATCAGATTGGTGACTACCTTAATTATCATAGAACCTGAAGAACCAAAACACCCCCATTTCAAGCAAGCCCCTCACCCCAGCTTGAAACATGCCTGTAGTCTATAAAGTTTAACAGACAACCGGTTAAAACTACAAAGTAAGGTAACACAGAAATTCTGAAAAACCCCTAAAACTTGAGCCAATCAAAACTGTACCCATACTAGCACCCCTAAATGATGTAACCTTGTGGTTTTTGCCTTTAAAAACTAAGCTTGCAGAAGGGTGGGCACCTCCTCTAACCTCCACTGTGTCCGGGGTGCTCGACTGAGGTACCTATTGTTGGTTATATTTTATTTACGGCGCTGGTTATGCTACGGCGCTGGTTAAACAGCTCTGCTCCCCCCCCCCCCGCTGGTCACCGCCTGCAGCGGCCATGCCGGTAGAGGAGCGTGCTAATTAAAAGAATCACAATCATGGTTACCTTTTAGAGCTTTATTGAGAGGGGGAGAGAGAGAGAGAGAGAGAAGGAGAGAGAGAGGGAGAGAAAGGGAGAGGAAGAGAGACAGAGAGACAGAAGGGGGAGGGAGAGAGAGAGGGAGCCCGCCGGGAGAGAGGAGCGGAAAGGAAGAGAAGAGAGGGAACAGAGCGCCCACCCGCTTTTTAGGCTGGGAAACCGGCGAAGGCTGATGACATAATTAAAGACCAAACCCTTACATCCCAGACTTTCCCTTATTATAAAAAAAACAGGTAGATGGGACTAGGGGCGTCATTCCTCACAAAAACTGCTTCCAGCTGACAATTGGATGTCAGTTGGCTCTGGGGGGAATGGAGAAGGGGAGTTTTCCGAGGTAGACAGGCGTTGTGGGATGCTGTCTGTCATCCGTTGTCCTGGAGACATATATCCCTCTTGGCTGTGGCTGGGAACTTTCTGTCTGACAAGATGCTGGTGACACAGAAAAAAAACTTGAGAGAAAAGAATCATTATTATTTTATGTTGACATTTATCTGAGGTAGATCCGGCCTGTCCCTATGGATTTTGGAAGATGTTAAGCTTTATCAGAGATAGATTATTTTCAAGCACCTGTTTCCTTTACCAGTTCAGCATCTAGGAGACAGGTGATCAATTGTTAAAAGCATCTCATAGTAATAGATGTTTACATTAAAGTCTTTTGTAGTACCCAGACGCTTTTGGGTCTTGGGGTGTAAATACCTTTTAGCTATTACAGTTTCTTACTTGATGATCTCTGAACTCCAGCTCTGTGGTGGGCCTGAACCATTCATTAGCTGAACAGTGAGTTAGAACAGGGAACTGGGAAGAGAAAAGCTTGTGGTACATGAGAATTTACTTTTTTGGAATTAGGGACAAGGCAAAGATCAGGGCCCTGTCTGTATGCACGTGAGAAACACAGGCAGTGGATCTGGAATGAAGCAATGAGCTCTTATTTTAGGTGGAGATCTTTTTTCATTAAGTAACT
>CABHPP010119959.1:16657-40454 GCA_902168425.1 Peromyscus attwateri | reverse complement strand
AGAGAGAGAGAGAGAGAGAGAGAGAGAGAGAGAGAGAGAGAGAGAGAGAGAGAGAGAGAGAGGGAGACAGAGAGAGACAGAGACGGCCTGGTGTGGGCTTTGGAAACCTCAAAGCCACCCCATGACACACTTCCTCCAACAAAGCCATACCTCCTAATCCTCCTAATCTTTTCAAAGAGTTCTACTCCCTGGTGACTAAATACTCAATTATATGAACCTCTGGTGGCCAATCTTATTCAAATTATGACAGATGGTAAGACCCTATTGCTGAAAACACATGTGTCCCTGTTGTGGAATATTATTTTAAGGTGTGTTACTTTTGTTTATGTTGCATTTGCTTAACTCTGTGAAGCTGTGATACTGTACCTGTGTAAAACATTTGATGTAAATAAAGAAATGGCCAATAGCAAGACAGGAGAAAGGATAGGTGGGGCTGGCAGGTAGAGAGTATAAATAGAAGGAGAAAACTGGAGAGAGGGATCAAGGATTGAGCAGCCAGAGAAGGAGGACTCCTCCAGGGGTCAGCCACCTAGCTACACACAACAAGTCATGGAGTAAGAGTAAGATACAGAAGTAAGAGAATGGGAAAACCCCAGAGGCAAAAGGTAGATGGGATAAGTTAAGTTAAGGAAAGCTGGCTAGAAACTAAGTCAAGCTAAGGCTGGTCATTCATAATTAAGAATACTTGGGAGCTGGGTGGTGGGCCCCCCAAAAGAAAAAAGAGCCCAAAAACAGTAACATTTTGGTGCCCAATGTGGGGCCATGCAGGGCTTAAGAAATCTGAGTTAAAAAAAAAAGAAAAAGAAAAAAGAAAAGAAAAAGAAAGAAACAGTATATGGCTCCTTTAAAATTTGGGCCGGGCAGTTTCTGCTGGGCAGTGAGCAGGAGCAGCTAGTACATTAAGTAGAAACAAAATACTAAGTTAAAAACACCTGCCACAGCACAAGCATCAGCATTCTAGAGTTCTAGGAAGGTTGAATGCAGTTCCTGGTCAGACAAAAAGATAGAAGTAAAGTAATATAAAAAAGAATAAGCCACATAGAGATGGGAAATACACAGGGAGTCTGGATTCTGTTTGTTACTATGTTGATTTTGAACTTTTTGAATGGTAATGAGCAAAAGACAGCTGCTAGGACTCATGGGATTGTGAACTGGACTGCTAAATTGAACCAATCCATATATTTTAGGAATGCCTTAACTTTAAAAAAAGAAGCCAAAAATATATTTATCAAATGGAAATCAAAAATGCTTTGGAGCTTTGTTTCCACAGGAGATGAGAGGCTGTGGATTCCTTCAGGGTTAATATGGATCAGGCTTGATCAGGTGAGACCTCCTGGAACTTGACAGGTGATATCTATCAGCAAGGGTTACTGCTGGTCTTCCCAGGACTTGGCCATTTTCTTAAATTTTCTCTCTGGGACCTTAAAGATACTTCATCCACAGACAACAGGAAGAAGTATGTTGAAAACTACACCCACATTCCCAAGAGTTGGGGTGTGTGGGAGGCTTTTGGTTATCTGCTGGATTATGGATATTATAATTTAGGAGAATATAGTATATTGATAGAAATTTAAAGTTATTTTTGTTACACTGTATATATGTTTCTATTCTTGCTTAAAGGATTTTTGTATATTGATACAAATTTAAGGTTATTTTGTTATAACATATTATATATATGTTTCTATTCTTGTTTAAGGTACTGTACCTATGCAGTTAATTTAAAAATGTAAGGTAGAATTCTGTTTTTTAAATATTTGTTTTTATTTCATTTGCATCGGTGTTTTGCCTGCACGTGTGTCTGTGTGAGGGCGCTGGATCTCCTAGAACTGGAGTTACAGACAGGTGTGAGCTGCCATGTGGGTGCTGGGACTTGAACCTCGGTACTTTGGAAGAGCACTCAGTGCTCTTGACCACTGATCCATCTCCCTAGCCCCAGAATTCTAGTTTTTGAAAGCTATTATAAACTATATAGGACAATCAAGAAAATAGGTCAGTAGTTAGTCATTTATAACAATCAAATTTGTAGATATGTTAGGTACGCTTTCCAGATCATATAGAGACATATTTTAGATAGATGGTCTTCAAACCTTTCAAAGACCTACAGAATATGGCAGTTAAAATGTTTAGGGCTTTTCATGACAATGAGACACATCTGCTTTTGGTAGTATCAATTTACTTCAGAGAAGATGAAGGGCATTGAAGAAATTCCTTATGGAGTTTGCTTTTATTGTGGCAAGATTAGCCACTGGGCAAAGAAACTGCTCATGCCTTTGACTGCTGACAATATGCTGTGCAGAATGGACATGCAGAACATACAGGAAAAAGACTGTTGAACTTTGCCAAAACAAGGCAGGACAGTCCAAAATTCCTACTTTATAGAAGAGTCTGCCAGATATTCTAGGCCTGTAGGCTGAAGATGGATGCCCCAACACTGCAGAGAAACTTTGGGTGACTGTCTAGGCAGCCAAATGTCTTTGCTGTTAGATAATATTATATCCTTCTGGGTCTTTGATGGAGTTGAAGACTAAATAGTTATAGTTGCAGTTTTCCTTAGTTATGATGGAAAGTAAATTAGGTGTAAAATTTTGGATTCACTAGGATAGACAATGCATTATATTCTCTGAATATGCTAACTACAAATGGACAGACTATTGTGAATGTAATCCTTATTTGATAATTGTTATTGTATATAGTATTACTATGTTTAAGTTAAAACTCTTTCATTTTTTATTTAGATAAAAAGGGGGAAATGTAGTAAAGTATTATTTTAAGGTGTGCTTTTGTTTATGTTGCATTTGTTTAACTCTGTGAAGCTGTGATACTGTGCCTGTGTAAAACACCCAATGGTCTAATAAAGAACTGGCCAATAGCAAGGCAGGAGAAAGGATAGGTGGGGCTGGTGGGCAGAGAGTATATATAGGAGAAATCTAGAAGAAAAGGAGAGAGCTAGCAGCCAGAGAAGGAGGAGGACCCAGGTATGGTGATATTTTATTTGTACTGAAATGTGATTTTATTTGTATGTTAATAAATAAAGTTGCCTGGGGGTCAGAGCTAATAACAAGCCATAGCAGAAGTCTGGCAGTGGTAGCACACGCCCTTAATCCCGATCACATGACAGGCAGATCTCTGTGTGTTCAAAGATACCACCAGCATGGAGACACACGACTTTAATCTCAATACCAACCATAGAAGACCTGGAGGTCTGTATAGATGGGCAGTGAGGAGGAGGTCATGTGGTTGGGTTTACAACCAATGAGAAGGCAGAACAGAAAGTCTATAAAAAGACAGATACACAGGAAGTAGCACTCTTGCTGAGGAGGACAGCAGCGACAGTGAAGGGTAAGGTTTTTAGCGCTTAGCTATTACTCTGACCTCTTGGGCTTTCATCTCTGTATTGGCTGTGTTTCTTATTTAACAAGACGATTACATCTACACCCAGGGGCCAGCCACCCAGCTACACAGCAAGCCACAGAGTAAGAGTAAGATTTTCATAAGTAAGAGAATGGGAAAAGCCCAGATGCAAAAGGTAGTTGGGATAATTTGAAGTTAAGGAAAGCTGGCTAGAAACTAAGACAAGCTAAGGCCCGGCATTCATAAGAAAGTATAAGCCTCTGTGTGTGATTTATTTGGGAGCTGGGTGGCAGACCCCCTAAAAGAAAAAAAATGACCCAGTCCCATGACATAAAAAATCCAACTGGAACTGAGATGAAGGTTCTTCAACAGCTAGCTCTCACAATGCTGAAAAGTGTTGCTATAGGCTGCTGGGGAGAACTGTCTTACTCAGATGGGGACCCTGCTAGACAAGCTGTGCCCGTAGCACACCTGTGTAAACAACTGCTTTCTTTCTTTTTTTTTTAAATTTATTTTATTTTTTTGGTATGAGTGCTCTATCTGCACACATGCTTGCATGCCAGAAGAGGGCACCAGATCTCATTATGGATGGCTGTGAGCCACCACGTGGTTGCTGGGAATTGAACTCCGGACCTCTGGAAGAACAGTCAGTGCTCTTAACCTCTGAGCCATCTCTCCAGCTCCTAAACAACTGCTTTCTACAGAACTGAGGTTTGCTCCACAGGAGGAAACTCACATCTGGACCATCCATCTGGCTAAACGCCTGTGGCTGGGGAAATCACAGGCCCTAGTGGGCAGGCTGCAGCTACTGCCTTGCTAACTGGACACGATGTGCCTATCACCTTGCCTTCTGATAACTATGTTAGACCAGCATATAGACCAGCGCTGCTGTCAGCTTTAGTCAGAGAAGCTTCTTTGTGCAGTGGTCAGCAGTAACTTCAGAGGCTCCTCATAACTGGGCCAAGTGATGAGAGCAGTGACTGTTGAATGCTCAGCCCGAAACAGCGCATCTCAGGCCCTCCAAGGTTCAGGAACTCACACAGAGAGGACCGAGAAAGAGTAAGAGACGAAGGATGAGATGACGTATCATGGAATGCTACCTTCTGGGTATGACACAGCCATGACACTCTTGAACTCACTGCAGCTGTGATTATCTGCACAAGATTGGGTCCATCAACATCTTGTCACAAAAGAGAGAAGGAACTCATGAGGCTCCACCTCTTACTGATGCAGTTTGAATTACTGGGGGAGGGAAGGAGACTTTTTGTCAGTAGGAACAACCACGGGTAAAATGCCCATGGTCCCGTAAATAATCCTCACCCATGCGCTCTCTCTCTCTCTCTCTCTCTCTCTCTCTCTCTCTCTCTCTCACTCTCTCTCACACACACACACACACACACCCCGAAGTAGGAGGGCTAGGTGAGAAGAAGAAAGTGACCGGTGGGGTGAGGGGGACAAGAGAGTAATAACGGGCTCAATATATCCAAAACTCATTATAAACATGTGTGAGAATGACATAATGAAACCTACTGCTATGCATAATTAATATATCCCAATAAAAAGATTAACTATGCATGTGTTAATAAAAACACATAGCCAAAAACAAAATAAAAAATTAGAATACCTACCTAGACATGGTGGCACACACCTTTAATCCCAGCACTTACATGGGAGAGAGAGGCAGGTAGATCTCTATGAGTTTAAGGACAGCCTGGTCTACACAGTGAGTTTCAGAACAGCCAGAGCTATGTAAAGAGAGGCCCTGTCTCAAAAAAACAAAACAACAAAACCCCCCCCCAAAAAAAAAAACCAAACAAACAAACTAAAAAAAAAAAAAAAAAGGCAGTACTAGAGAGATGGCTCAGCGGTGAAGAGCACTTGCTACTCTTGTAGAGACTCAGGTTTGTTTGTTTTTTTAATGTATTTTTTTTACCTTTTTTTTAAAAAAAAAGATTTATTTATTTATTATGTGTACAGCATGTATGACTGCAGGCCAGAAGAGGGCACCAGATCTCATTACAGATGGTTGTGAGCCACCATGTGGTTGCTGGGAATTGAACTCAGGACCACTGGAGGAGCAGTCAGTGCTCTTAAACTCTGAGCCATCTCTCCAGCCCCGAGACCCAGATTTGATTCCCAGAACCTAACATGGCAGCTCCCAACCATCTGTAACTCTAGCTCCAGGCGATATGATGCCCTCTTCTGGCCTCTGAGGATATCACATGGTACACAGACATACAAGGAGGCAAAACACATATTCACATTATAAAAATAATAATAAGCAAATAAAATAGCAACAGATAGGAAAGGAAGAGGGGAACAAAATCTAAGGAAGGAAAAGGGGAAAAATAGACCTAAATGAGGCCAATTGCATATTATTATAATACAATTATATTATTATAAACATAAACAGTCTTAACATGTTAATTTTTTTCTTTTTTGAGACAGGATCTTGCTATGTTGCTCAGGCTGGCCTCCATTCACAATCCTCCTGCCTCCCTGTCTCTTGAGTGTTTAACATGTTAACTTTAAAACCCAAACTCTTCACAAAAAGGTCCATTAGGAGCCAGTGGCATGGCTCTGTTGTTACAGGTGCTGCCATCAACACAGACTACCTCAGTTTGATCCCCAGAAATCACATGTGGTGGTCTGAAAGAAAATGGCTCCTGAAGGGAATGGCACTATTAGGAGGTGTGGCCTTGTTAGAGGAAGTGTGTCACTGGGGGGGGCGGGCTTTGAGGTCTCTTTTGCTCAAGCTTCCCTTAGTGTGACACTCAGTCAACTTCCTGTTGCCTCTGCGGCAAGATGTAGCACTCTCAGCTCCAGCACCACATCTGCCTGCACAACACCATGCTCCCCACCATGATGATAGTGGGCTTAACCTCTGAAACTGTGAGCTGCCACCTCAATGAATGTTTTCTTTATAAGAGCTGCCATTGACATGGTGTCTCTTCACAGCAATAAAAATCTTAACTAAGACACCACATGAGAGAAGAAGGCAAACAACGCCACAAAGTTGCCTCCACACAGGCATTGTAACATACATGCACATGTGCATACAAACAAAATAAACATAATAAAAGTATTTAAAATGCTACTGCAAGTACATGGAGAGCCGAGTCAGCTTATCCGTCCACCTGACAAAGTCCACACACACACAGTTTCATCCAACAGCTCAGTGTGTGTAGAACTTGATCAAGACGGTCCTTATTCTGGGCCACAGAATAAACCTTAACAAATTTCAAACAATCAAAATTATAGAAAGTCTATTCTTTGAACACTGAACAAAACTGGAAATCAGCAACAAAAAGGCAAGTCTCCAAATATTTGAAAACGAAACAATTTTTTTATGGGTCAGAGGGAGGATATCTGAAGAGAAATTAGAAAATATTCTAAACTGAACAAAAAAGAAAATGCAACATATAAATATTTGTAGTTGCAGTTAAAACTGCTTAGAGCAGTCGTTCTCAACCTGCGAGTCCCGACCTCCTTGGGGGGTTGAATAACCCCTTTCACAGGGGTCACTTTAGACTATCAGAAAACACAGATATTTACATTACGATTCCTAACAGTAGCAAAATTACAGTTATGAAGTAGCAATGAACATAATTTTATAGTTGGGGTCAGCACAACATGAGGAACTAACTGTATTAAAGGGTCGCAGTGTTAGGAAGGTTAAGAACCGCTGGTCTAGAGGGAACAGACTAGAGTGTAGCTCGGTGGTAGAGCACTTGCCTAGCATGAGCAAGACCCTGGGTTTGACCCCCAGCACCACACTCACACAACTTTCTTATACGTCCTCATTTTGAATCAGCAATGTGGAGTCTATGGGCACAGTGTGACATTTCAATACACGCACACACGGTACCATGATCAGATCAGGGTAATCAGCACACCCATCAGTTCAAACAGTAATCTTTTCTTTGCACTGGACAACATTCTACCAGCTATTTTGAAACAGACTATCATCAACCAGTTACCCTGCTGTTCACCAAGTGCCTCCTCTTCAACCTCTACCCTCTTCTTGGGCTGTTAATGTCTAATCAGCTCCCAGCACTCACAAGTTAGCTCACAAACATCTGTAACTCTAGTTTCAGGGGACCCAGTGGCCCAGAAGATGTTCTGCCCTTCATGGGCACTGCACACACATGGTACACAGGCAAACACACAGGCAAAACACCCGTACATATGAAATAATAATTCTTTAAAAAGCAACACAAGATTATAGAGTTCACATGCATTAAAGGTTTGGTCTTCAGAGTGCTGCTACTGGACGGCGATGGAATTTTTAGGAGGTGGACCTAGTGGGAGACCCTTAGGGTACTGTGGGGTGTGCCCCTGAGCAGGACTGTGGAACCTCAGCCTCTTCCTTTGCTTTGTTGTATGATCTCCATTGCCACCACCAGGCATTCCTGAAGCCCCAAAACAACTGGTCCCTAACCTAGGACTGGCACCTCTAGACCTGTGAGCTAATAAATCTTTTCTTTCATAAACCCATTTTCCTGGGTATTTGCTTTGTTAAAGCAAAACTGACTAATAAGTGATAAGAGACACAGTACTTAGTTGTAGTGGGTAGCCATTCCAGCTTTGATCTGGAAGTTCCAACCCCCACTGAGGCTTCAGTAACTGTCACGCCTACAAGGCAGGGCCAAGAGAGGACCCTGACGACCCGAGATCCGGATGGGCCAGCTCTCTCTGTTCCTGGACCCTGGACAGTGGAGGCTGACCGAGCAGAGCTCCAGAGAACACCGCTGGACTGCGATACACCTTCCCCAGACCCTGCGACCTACCTATCCCTTCATTTGTAAGTTACCCCACTAATAAACTTTCCTTTTAACTACGTGGAATGGCCTTAATAATTTCACCAATACTTAGTTTTAGTCTCTGTATAAAGATGTCAATTTTCCCAGTCCCATTTACCTAGAGAGAATGTCATTTCTCCAGTGCACATTCTTGGTACTTCCATTAAAAATCAGCTGACTGAAGAACAGAGAAGCTGCCCACCTACAGAACTATCCCTCTGCCTCAATTCAGTTCCCAAAGACCCAATCCACTGGGTCTTTGGCCACCCCTTCCCTCTCCACCACCCGCCCCTACTGCTATGTGCCTACTCAAGTGTAGGTGGACACCCCCCTGCTCAAGTGTGGGCGGACACCCCTGCTCAAGTGTAGGTGGAAACTCCTGCTCAAGTGCGGGCGGACACCCCTGCTCAAGCGCGGGCAGACACCCCTGCTCAAGTGCGGGCGGACACCCCCTGTTCAAGTGTGGATGGACACGCCCTGCTCCAGCGCAGGTCACATCAGCCAGAACAGGTAGGCAAACATGTGGAAACTCCCTGTGGACCACACAGATCAGAAGGCCAGAGAGGAAACAGAAACCCAGGAACAAATCACCTAATCCGACAAAGACAAACTCAGAAACTGACACCTAGACCTATAATCACTCCAAACCCGAATGCCGAGACACCAGCATTAGAAAACAATCCACAACATGGAGCCCACTACCTATGATGGGACATCTCGTGCAGCCCTGAGGCAGGGGGAAGGCTTGGACTTGCCTCTACTGGATGTTCCTCCCCATGGGAGGCCTTGCCTTCTTGAGGGTGGGGAGTGGGAGGTAGGTTGGGGAGGAGGCTGGGGAAGCAGGAGGAGGGAAGAGGGGATCTTTGATTGGTCTGTAAAATGAATGAAAAAATTTTCTTAATAAAAAAAAAAGAAAAGA
Source organism: Peromyscus attwateri (assembly GCA_902168425.1). Taxonomy (NCBI): domain Eukaryota; kingdom Metazoa; phylum Chordata; class Mammalia; order Rodentia; family Cricetidae; genus Peromyscus; species Peromyscus attwateri. Next base: position 31,382 of record CABHPP010119959.1, on the reverse strand, counting down.
AAACAATCAACAACAGCCAAGACAATGCATCTCCACTAGAGCCCAGCTAATCTACCACAGCAGGCCCTGACTATTCCAACACAGCTGAGGCATAAGAAAAAGACCTGAACATCAGCTTTATGAAGATGGCAGAGGTCCTTAAAGAAGAAGTGAGTAAATCCCTTAAAGAAATCAAGGAAAAGACAAAAGATTGGAGGAAATGAAGAAATCCCATAACGCAAGAAAAAACAAACAGTTGAAAGAAACAAATAAAACTGTTCAAGACCTGAAACTAGAAATAAGAAAACACAAACTGTGGGAATTCTGGAAATGGAAAATCTAGGTAAGCTAACAGGAACTACAGATGCAAGCATCACCAACAGAATACCAGAGATGGAAGAAAGAATTTGGCATTGAAGATATGATAGAAGAAATAAACACATGGGTCAAAGAAAATACAAATCTAAAAAATTCCTGACACAAAACATCCAGGAAATCCGGGACACTATGAAAACACCAAACCTAAGAATAACAGGAATAGAAGGAGAGGAATCTCAGCTCAAAGGCCAACAAAACGTTTTCAAGAGGATCATAGAAGAAAATTTTCCTAACCTAAAAAAGGAGATGCCTATAAAGGTACAAGAAGCTTACAGAACACCAAATAGACTGGACTGGAAAAGAAAGTCTCCTGGCCTCATAAATAACCAAAACACTAAACACACAGAACAAAGACAGGATATTAAAAGCTCTAAGGGGAAAAAGAGCAAGTAACATTTAAGGGCAGACCTATCAGAATTACACCTGACTTCCCAATGGAGACTCTAAAAGCCAGAAGGGCGTGGACAGATGTGCTGCAGACTCTAAGAGACCACAGACGCCAGCCCAGACTACTATACCTAGCAAAACTTTCAATCATCATAGATGGAGAAAACAATATATTCCATGATAAAGTCAAATTCAAACAATATCTATCCACAAATCCAGCCCTTAAGAAGATACTAGAAAGAAAACTCCAACCCAAGGAAGTTAACTATACCCAAAAACCCAGGAAATAAATAATCTCACACCAGCAAAACCAAAAAGGAAAAACACCACCACCACCAAAATTATAGGAATTAACAATCATTGGTCATTGATATTTCTCAATAGCAATGGACTCAATTTCACCAATAAAAAGACATTGGCCAACAGAATATTTGCAAAAACAGGATCCATCCTTCTCCTGAAAAAAAAAAAAAAAAAAAAAAACACCTCAACATCAAAGATAGGCATTACCTCAGAGAAAAGGGTTGGAAAAAGATTTTCCAAGCAAATGGAGCTAAGAAACAAGCTGGTGCAGCCATTTTAATATCTAACGAAATAGACTTCAAAAAATAATCAAAAGAGATGGGGAAGGAGAGTTCATACTCATCAAAGGAAAAATCCACCAAGATGATCTTTCAATTCTTAACATTTATGCCCCAAACACAAGGGCACCCACATCTGTCAAGAAATATTACTAAAGCTTAAATCACACGTCGACCCTCACACATTCATAGTGGGAGACTGTAATATCCCACTCTCACCAACAGACAGGTCATCCAGACAAAAACTAAACAGAGAAATACTGGAGCTAAGGGATGTTATGAACCAAATGAAATGAACCTAACAGATATTACAGAACATTTCCAAACACAAAAGAATACACCTTCTTCTCAGCACCTCATGGAATATTCTCCAATATTGACCAAATATTCAATCACAAAGCAAATTTCAACAGATACAAGAAAGTTGAAATAAACCCCCAAATCCTATCAGACCACAGATTAATGCTAGATTTCAACAATAACAGAAATAACAGAAAGCCTACAAACTCATGGAAACTGAACAACTTTCTACTGAATGACTCCTGGGTAAAGGCAGAAATAATGAAAGAAATTAAAGACTTCCTAGAAGTCAATGCAAATGAATTCACAACATACCCAAACTTATGGGACACAATAAGAGGAAGTTGATAGCTCTAAATGCCTATATAAATAAATTGGAGAGATCTCATACTAGCAATTTAACAGCACACCTAAAAGTTCTAGAACAAAAAGAAGCAAAGTTCACCCAAGAGGAGTATAGGGCAGGAAATAATCAAACTGAGGGCTGAAATCAATAAAACAGAAACAAAGAGAACAATACACAGCATCAGTGAAACAAAGAGTAAGTTCTTTGAGAAAATCAACAAGATAGACAAACCCTTATCCAAATAAACTAAAAGATGGAAAGAGAGCATCCAAATTAACAAAATAAAAAATGAAAAGGGGAACATAACAACAGACACTGAGAAAATCCAAAGACTCACTAGGTCATAATTTAAAAACCTGTATTCCATAAAATTGGAAAATCTAAAAGAAACTGATGATTTTCTTGATAGATACTACTTACTAAAATTAGATCAATATCAGATAAACAATTTAAATAGACCCAAAACCTCCAAGGAAAAAGAATCAGTCATTAAAAGTCTTCCAACCAAAAAAAGCTCAGGGCCAGATGATTTTAGTGCAAAATTCTACCAGGTTCTCAAAGAAGAGCTAACACCAATCTTCCTTAAATATTCCACAAAATAAAAACAGGAGGAACATATTTTTATATGTTCCAAATATATTTCATGAGGCCACAGTCACCTTGATATCCAAACCACAGAAAGATTCAACAAAGAAAGAAAATTACAGACCAATTTTCCTCATGAACATAGATACAAAAATATTCAATAAAATATTTGCAAACCAAATACAAGAACACATCAAAAAGATCATCCACTATGATCAAGTATCCCAGAGATGCAGGAATGGTTCAACATATGAAAATCAGTAAATGTAATCCACCGTATAAACAAACTGAAAGAAAAAAACCCCACATGATCATCTCATTAGATGCTAAGAAAGTCTTTGACAAAATCCAACACCCCTTCATAAAAATCTTGGAGAGATTAGGGATACAAGGAACATACCTAAACATAATAAAGGTAATTTACAGCAAGCCTATAGCCAACATCAAATTAAACAGAGAAACTCAAAGCAATTCCACTCAAATCAGGAACAAGACAAGGCTGTCCACTCTCTCTGTATCTTTTCAATATAGTACTTGAAGTTTTAGCCAGAGCAATAAGACAACTGAAGGAGACCAAGGGGACACAAATTGTAAATAAGAAGTCAAAGTATCGTTATTTGCAGATGGTATGATAGTATACATAAGCAACCCCAGGAATTCTATCAGGGAACTCCTACAGCCGATAAACACCTTCAGTCAAGTGGCTGGATATAAGATTAACTAAAAACAAACAAACAAACAAACAAAACCCAAAAAACATTAGTAGCCCTCTTATATACAAATGACAAATGGGCTGAGAAAGAAATCAGGGAAACAACACACCCTTTATAATAGCCACAAAAAATATAAAATATCTTGGAGTAACTCTAACCAAGCAAGTGAAAGACTTGTATAACAAAAACTCAAGTCTTTGAAGAAGGTATCAGAAGATGGAAAGATCTCCCATGATCATGGATTGGTAGGATTAATATAGTAAAAATGGCCATCTTACCAAAAGCAACAGATTCAATGCAGTCCCCATCAAAATTACAACACAATTCTTTAGAGGCATTGAAAGGACAATATTCACTTCATATGAAAAAACAAAAACCCCAGGATAGCTAAAACAATCCTGCACAATAAAAGAACTTCTGGAGGTTATCACCATCCTTGAGTTCAAACTCTACTAAAGAGTTTTAGTAATAAAAACTGCATGGTATTGACATAAAAACAGATACACTGATCAACGGAATCAAACAGAAGAACAAGATGTAAATCCACACATCTACGGAACCTGATTTTTTTTTTTTTATAAAGAAGCCAGAAATACACAATGGGGAAAAAAGCATCTTTAACAAATGGTGCTGTCTAACTGGACATCAGCATGTAGAAACATGCAAATAGATCCATATTTATCACCCTGCACAAAACTCAAGTCCAAGTGGATCAAAGACCTCAACATAAAACCAGATGCACTGAACCTGCAGAAGAGAAAGTGGGTAATAACCTTGAACACACTGACACAGGAGACAACTTCCTGAACAGAACAATAGTCTAGACACTAAGATCAACAATTAATAAATGGGACTTCATGAAACTGAAGCTTCTCTAAGGCAATGGTCACTGTCAATAAGACAAAATAGAAGTCCACAGAATGGGAAAAGATTTTCACCAGCTCCAAATCCAACAGAGGGTAATATCCAAAATATCCAAAAAACTAGATATTAACAAACAAAATAATCCTATTAAAATGGGGTACAGATCTAAACAGGGAATTCTCAACACAGGAATCTCAAATGACTAAGAAGCACTTAAAGAAATGTTCAACATCCTTAGCCATCAGGGAAATGCAAATTAAAACTACTTTGAGATTCCATCTTATACCTTGTCAGAATGCCTAAGATCCGTAACACAAGTGACAGCTCGTGCTGGAGAGGATGTGGAGCAAAGGGAACACTCTGAAAACTTGTACAGTCACGACGTAAATCAATATGGCAGTTCCTCCGAAAATTGGGGATCTATCTACCCCAAGACCCAGCTATACCAATCTTGGGCATATACCCAAAGGATGCTCCACCGTACTGCAAGGATACTTGCTCAACTATGTTCGTAGCAGCTTTATTTGTAATAGTCAGAACCTGGAAACAACCTAGATGTCCCTCACCTGAACAATGGATGAAGAAAATGTGATACACTTACACAATGGAGTATTACTCAGCTGTTAAAAAATGACACCATGAAATTTGCAGGCAAATGGACGGAACTAGGAAAAAAAAAAACCATCCTGAATGAGGTAACTCTAACCCAGATAGACAAACGTGGTATATACTCACTTATAAGTGGTTATTAGTTGTTAAGTAAAGGATAATCAATGCCATAATCCACAGACCCAGGGAGACTAGGTAACAAGGAGGGCTCAAGGTGGGATGCATGGATCTCCCTGGGAAGGGGAAATAGAATAGATTTTGTGGGTGGACTGGGGCAGGTGGGGATGGGAACAGGAGGGATGGGGGGATAGAGGGAGAAAGTACTGAGAGATATGACTGGAATTGGGGGGAAATGGGGGGTGCTGTAAAAACCTAGTGCAGTGGAAACTCCCTGTAATCTATGAGGGTGACCCTAGAGAAGACTCCCAGTAATAGGGGATATGGACCCTGAACTGCCCATCTTCTGTCACCAGGCAAAGCTGCCAGTGGAGGGACTGGGACACCAACCCAGCCACAAACCCTTTGACCTATAATCTGTCCTGCCTGCAAGATGTGCTGGGGCAGTGGTGGCACAGAGCTTGTGGGAGTGGCCAACCAATGGCTGGTCCAACTTGAGGCCCACACCACGAGAAGAAGCCCATACCTGACACTGCCTGGATGGCTAGGAACCACAGGCTGGACATCCCAGAGACCCATAGAACCAAACACAACCAGCAAAAAAAAAAAAGAAAAAATAAGTGATTCCTAATGACATTCTACTGTACTCACAGATCAGAGCCTAGCCTGTCGTCAGAGAGGCTTTATCCAGTAACCATTGGAAACAGATGCAGAGACCCACAGTCAAACATTAGGTGGAGCTCAGGAACCCCGTGAAGAGGGGGAGTGTGGTAGTTGAAATGATTGGCCCCCATAATCTCATAGGGAGTGACACTATTAGGAGGTGTGGCTTTGTTGGAGTGGGTGTGGCCTTGTTCGGGGAAGTGGGTCACTGTGGGGGTGGGCTTTGAGGTTTCCTATGCTCAAGCCACACCCAATATCCCAGACCACTTCCTGTTGCCTGCAGGTCAAGATATAGATCTCTCAGCTCCTTTTCTCCAGCACCACGTCTACCTGTATGCCACCATGTGGCACCATGATGATAACAGACGAAACCTCTGAAACTGTAAGCTACCTCAATTAAATGTTTTTCCTTTATAAGCGCTGCTGTGGTCATGGTGTCTCTTCACAGCAATAGAAGCCCTAACTAAGAGGGAGGAAGAACTGAACTGCAGGAGCCACGGGTCGAGGACACCAGGAGAACACGGTCCACAGAATCAACTAAGCAGTGCTCACAGGGGCTCACAGAGACTGAAGTGACAAGCATAGAGCCTGTACGGATCTGAGCTAGGTCCTCTGCATATGTTATGGTTGTGTAGCTCAGTGTTTCTTGTGGGACCCCTAACAGTGGAAATGGGGGAGGGTTTCTGACTCTTTTGTTTGCTCTTGGGACCCTTTTCCTCCTACTGGGTTGACTAATCCAGCCTTGATAAGAGGGTCTGTACCTAGTCTTATTGTAACTTATTATACCATGTTTGATTGATATTTCTGGGAGGCCCAATCCTTTCTGAAGGGAAACAGAGGAAGAGTGGATGGGGGGGGGGGGGCGGGGAGGAGTGGAGGGAAGGGAAACTGTGGTTGGGATGTAATGAAAAGAAAAAAAAGAATCAGCTGGCTAGGGACTTTAGGTATAGCTCAGTTGGTGGTGCCCTGTACAGGCCTCAGGAGCCGAGTCTGAGCTCCAGAGCCCATGTGCAAAGCCAGGCATGTGCTGGACACTTGCAATCCAACGCCAGGGAGGCAGAGACAGGCAGACCCTGAGGCTCACTGACCAGCCATCCTGGCTTACTCAGGGAGTTGCAGGGAAGTGAGAGACCTGTCCCAAAAAACAAGGTAAGGGCTGGAGAGGTGGCTCAGTGGTAGAGTGCTTACTGCCTGGAGTTCAGATCCCAGCACCCACACTGGGGTGCCTCACAAACACCTGTAACTCCAGCACCAAGGGATCCAATGTCCACCTTCTGACCTCTGTGGAAGCCTGTACATGCACACAAACACAAATAAATAAAGTAAAAGAGAAAAACAAATCTTTCGGCTGGTTTGGCTTGCTAACATTTCCACACGCACATTCATTAGGGACACAGTCTGTGATCTTCTGTGAATGCTGGTCTCACACAATGAACTTGGAAGAATTCCTTTAACTTTAGAGAAGGATTTGAGACTATTCTTTCTGGTTTAGGTTTTCTATTCATGTTTCCCTTTTTAATGTTCTCTGCATCTAGAAGTTTATCCATTTCTTCTATGTTTTCTGAGCATATAGATTTACTTTACTTTTGTGGTATTAGTTATAATGTCTCCTTTTTTCTCATTTTTCATCTTTCTGGGTTCCCTTAGTGGTAATTATGGTTCCCTGTAAAACCAAACTTTGTCTCAGTGATATTTTGCATCACACTGTTCTCAGTTCATTTATCTCTGCCAGGTCTTTATTATTTCTTTCCTCCTACTACTGTGGGGCTTGTTAGTTCTTCCTGTATTGTGAGACAGGGTCTCACTATGTATCCCTGGTCAGCTGGAACTCAATATATAGACCAGGCTGGCCTTGAGTCCAGAGATCCACCTGCTTTTGCTTCCCAACCACATGGCTGGTTAGTTCTTTAAAAAAAAAAAAAATATTGACTGAGTGTGTGTGTATAAATGCATGCGTGCATGTGTGTGTGTGTGTGTGTGTGTGTGTGTGTGTGTGTGTGTGTCACAGTTCGTCTGCAGTGGGCAGAGGACAGCACTTGTTTGTATCTTCCCCCTTGCTCAGTCTCTCGTTTCCGTCACTGTGATGAGCACCCCAGACTAGGCCTACAGACTGCTGGGCGATTTTCCTTCTCCACCCATCTCACCGTAGGAATCCAGTATTACAGACACCACTACAACATCTGTGTTTTCTTGGTTTTGTTACTGTGTTCTTAACGTGGATGCTGGGGCTTGAGCCATCTGCTGAGTCACCCCCTTGGTTAGTTCCTGAGCCACATGCTCTGCACCGCTCATCTGAACCCTTCGGCCTCGCGGGCGTAGGACTTGCAGTGGCAAACATCTTAATACTACTTTTGCTGTACCCCACATATTTTTGCTATATTGTATTTCGATTTTCATATATCTCAAAACATTTTTAATATTTGCCTTTTAATTTCTTCAATAACCTACTAGTTGCTTGGGGGCATATTGTCTAATTTTCATTTACTTTTATAATTTCCAGAGCTCCTATTGTTGGTCTCTAGTTTTGTGGTCAGAAGAGAGATAATTTTGATTTCCAAAAATTCTTTTAGAGACTTATTTTGTGGTCCACGATATGGTTTACACTGGTGAGTTGCATGTGCTGAGGAGACAATGTATTCTGCAGCTGCTGGAAGGAATGTTCTGTGTATACCAGTCTATTTGGTCTATACCATAGTTTAACTTTGGTGTCTTATTGTTTGAGTTTGGGTAATTTGTCTACTGGGATGCTGACATCCCAGCTATTACTCTGTGAGATCCTATCTCTCCCTTTAGACATAGTACCATTGGCTTTATGTATTTGGGTGGTGCTGTGTTGGGTACATGCATTATCAACAGCTGAACTGAAACTTTTTATCATTATATAATGACCTTCATTTTCTTACAGGATTCTCTATTGGTGTTAAATATATTTTCCTATTCCTTCACTTTCAATCTGTGACTTTACACAAGAAGGAAGCAGAGAAGCTGTCTCTTTCAACTTTATTGAGGGATCCTTTCCCCAAGAGAGACGTTTTCTTGTCGATGGGAGCTACCTTACCTTATCAGTTTGGCATATTGCTAGCTTAGATTCCAAGTGGACACAGTAGTTAGTTTAATTGTGATGCTCCTTGGTTATAATATACAATATATAATACACTTGGTTGTGTCAGTGGTCTAGCCTGTGGGTGTCTGTGATGCAGTTGTGTGGTATGGCTTTGCTAGGAATAAAGCTGTTGCCTGGCAGACTGTTGAGCCACAGACTGGTGGCTGTGTGGCAGGCTCTCCAGTGGGTGGGGCTGTCACACTGGGTTTGTGTCCTTGGGGACACTTTGGGTTGGCCAGCTGGTTCACAGGGGCACAGTGAGGCTGCCATCTGACTGGCTACCAGTCATGCCCAAGTGTTCACAGCATGTCAGGCTTGTGGTTATATGTCAGTTTCCACTCTGTTCTCTGGGGCAGGGGTACCACATCAGTTTAGAAGTCCTGACACTTCTGCTAGGTCTATAATTTCAGAAGCTGGGGCTGTGGTACGATAGCTGATCAGGACTGTGACAGAATGATTGCAGATCCTCAAGAACAGAGACACACAGCATCTGCTGGCCTCTGGAGGAGTTGCACTGTAGAGATTGATTTAGACTCTCGATGGCCCAAAACCACAGATACTTAGGTCATAGTATGTGGAGAATGTAAAAACGTGAGCTCTTACTCTTGGCAGGACAGCCCTATGAACTCCAGACAACTCTCTAATATCTCAGGTTCTGTGAGGGCTGCTGAAGTCTGTCTACAGAGACAACAGGGACTCTGAGGTCTCCTTGTAAGTAGAAGGTCGGCTCTGGCTTTGTGCCCTGCAAGGGATCCTGCTGTGTCCACTCTTTCCAGTCACTCCACTCTATCTCGTCTTTGTGGGGAGAGTGAGTAAAAGGCAACTCCGTCTGGCCACCCTCTCTCTTCTACAGGGAAATTCAGAGCGTTAGAAGACAACACTGAAAAGAAGGAAGGAACCAGACATGGCTCTGCAGCTAAGGGTCCTTGCCACCAAAGCTGATGATGACTCGAGTTCCATTCCTGGGACCCACACGGTAAGAGAGAACTAACCACCACAGGCTGAACTGACTTCCACATGTGCACCAGGGCACACACAGGCCTACACACACACACACACACACACACACACACACACAATGGGTAAGTGTAATGAAACATTTAAGAATATAGGGATGTGCTGGGAGGTGGTGGCACATGCCTTTAATCCCAGCACTCGGGAGGCAGAGGCAGGCGGATCTCTGTGAGTTCAAGGTCTACAGAGTGAGTTCCAGGAAAGGCACAAAAGCTATACAGAGAAACCCTGTCTTGGAAAAAAAATACATATATATATAGGAATGGTCTCCAAGGCAGGCATGGTAAACACACCTATACTCTCAGCACATGGAGCTGATGCAAACAGGAGGAGCATATAAACTGGAGGCCACCCTGAACTATAAAGTGAGTTCCAAGCTACCCTGAGCTACACAGTAAGACCCTGCCTCAGATACAGGGGAAGGAGCCAGCCACAGTCTTCAAATTCCAGATCAGCAACTCAGCTTCCATTTTAGAAAACCAGAAATAAGCCAGGTGGTGGTGGCGCACGCCTTTAATCCCAGCACTTGGGAGGCAGAGCCAGGCAGATCTCTGTGAGTTAGAGGCCAGCCTGGGCTACAGAGTGAGATGCAGGACAGGCACCAAAACTATACAGAGAAACCCTGTCTCGAAAAACCAAAAAGGAAGGAAGGAAGGAAGGAAGGAAGGAAGGAAGGAAGGAAGGAAGGAAGAAAGAAAGAAAGAAAAGAGAAAGAAAGAAATAAAAACAGAAATAATCATTGCATAAAATCAGACCTGGGGGGAAGAAGAGAGATTAGAGAGAAAATAAATAAAATAAAGACCAGCACAAATAGAGAAGATCAACAGAACCGGGTGTGGCCACTTAAAAAGGGAATAAAATGGGTAAATACCTCCAGACCAACAATGTTAGAAGGAGAGAAGCAGCCAGGCGGTGGTGGCGCATGCTTTTAATCCCAGCACTTGGGAGGCAGAGGCAGGTGGAGCTCTATAAATTCAAGGCCAGCCTGGGCTACAGAGCGAGATCCAGGACAGCCAGGGCGGTTACACAGAGAAACCCTGTCTCAAAAAACCAATAAATAAGTAAATGAAATAAAAGAAGAGAGAGAAGGAATAAATTAAACACTAACCAAACACTGAAACGGTGAGACACTGTAACCACAGCATGGAGCCTGTAAAGAGCAGCTTGGATGAGATGACCTAAGAGCTGCGCTGACTGCAGGAGCAGCCGCACTCTGAGCAGGACCCAGGGCTGCTACAATCAAGGCAAACACTCTCACTGCTAACCCACATGCTACAAGCTCTGCTCGAATCCCTGCACAAACAGAACACACACAGTAATGCAGCCCACTGTGATCATCCAACACATCTTACCAAACATAAGAAGACACGATACTAGTTCTTCAATGTCCTCCAGAAAACCAGAATAACAATAAATAATAACAACAGTAATAACAACTAATAGGGGTTGGGGATTTAGCTCAGTGGTAGAGTGCCTGCCTAGCAAGCACAAGGCTCTGGGTTCAGTCCTCATCTCTGGAAAAAAAAAAAAAAAAAAAAGACAAAATAATAATGAATAATAATAATAATGATGACAACAGTAGTTCTTAACTAACCTTACAAGGTGAGAGGAACTTTCCCGATATACAAATCAATATCCCTCATGAAAATAAGATATTAAAAACCCTGAAGAAAAAAAAAAAAGGCCAGGTGTAGTAGCACATGCCTTTAATCTCAACACTCAGGAGGCAAAGGCAAGTGAATCTCTCTGTGTTCAAGACCAGCCTGGTCTACATAACATGTTCCAGGCCGGCCAATGCTACCTTGTCAGACTGTATCTCAAAAAACAAAAGCAAAACAAAACAACAACAACAAAAAATCCTGGAAAAAAATAGCAAAGAACCCATCATTACAAAAGCATATACACCAAGGGGTTGTGGTGGTGGCACACACCTTTGATCCCAGCACTCCGGAGGCAGAGGCAGGTGGATCTCTGTGAGTTCAAAGCCAGCCTGGTCTACAGAGTGAGTTCCAGGACAGCCAAGGCTACAACAGGGAAACCTTGTCACGAAAAAACCAAAACAAACAACAAGAGTGTACAGGCTACCCACCTACAGTTTCTCTTAGGAGTGAGAAGCTGAGTCAGTATTCAAAAGCAAATTGATATAAATACAAAACACTGAAGAAAACTGCCCAATCACACCAGCTGACAGAGATCATCCTGGGATAATTCAACGTTCACTCATGATTTTTAAGAAACTTTCAGGGCTGGCAAGACAGTTCAGCAGGTAAAGGCACTTTAAGCCTGGAGACCCAGGTTTGGTCCCAGAACCCATTAATGGTGGAAGGAGAGACCCAACTCTACAAAGCTCTCCCTGACCTCCATATGCACGCTGTGACAAGTATGTGTACACATACACATCATGTACTCACACACACAGTAATAAATTAAAAACTTTCAGGAGACATAATCATAAGAGAAAATTATAAATTTGACTTAAACAGAATCAGAAACTTTTGCTCATTAAAACAAATGCTCCTCAACATAAATCCAGTTACACTAAACTTAATAGAAGAGAAAGTAGGAAGTACTCTTGAACGCATTGGCACAGGAGACCACTTCCTAAATAAAACACCAACAGCACAGACACTGAGCACAACAATTAATAAATGGGACATCTTGAAACTGAGAAACTTTTGCAGGGCAAAAGACACGGTCAATAAGACAAAAAGACAGCCTACAGAATGGGAAAAGATCTTCACCAACCCCACATCAGACAGAGGATTGATCTCCACAGTATATAAAGAACTCAAGAAACTAGACATCAAAATACTGGACAATCCAATTAAAAAATGGGCTAAAGAGCTAAACAGAGAATTCACAAAACAAGAATCACAAATGGCTAAAAGACATTTAAAGAAATGCTCAACATCCTTAATCATCAGAGAAATGCAAATCAAAACGACTCTGAGATACCACCTTACACCTGTCAGAATGGCTATGATCAAAAACACTAATGACAGTCAATGTTGGAGAGGATGTGGAGCAAAGGGAACACTCCTCCACTGTTGGTGGGAATGCAAGCTTGTACAACCACTGTGGAAATCAGTATGGCAGTTTTTCAGAAAATTAGGAATCGAACTACCTCAAGACCCAGCCATACCACTCTTGGGCATATACCCAAGGAATGCTGATTCATACCACAAAGATACATGCTCAGCTATGTTCATAGCAGCACTATTTGTAATAGCCAGCACCTGGAAACAACCTAGATGCCCATCAACTGAAGAATGGATGAAGAAAATGTGGTACATATACACAACGGAGTACTACTCAGCAGAGAAAAACAATGAAAGCATGAAATTTGCAGGCAAATGGATGGAACTAGAAAATATCATCCTGAGTGAGGTAACCCAAACCCAGACAAACATGGTATGTACTCACTCATAGGTGGATTCTAGATATAAAGTAAAGAACAATCAGACTACAACTCACAAAACTATGGAGGCTATATATATAGCATGGGGGACCCTAAGACGACTGTGGCTTATAATAAGTTTTGGTATTACTCAATTACTGAGCAAGCCTCAATGAAACATCTCACTATTAAGATAAGAATACATACTGTATCAAGCTGATAATAGAAAAATAAATTAAATAATTAATTTAAAAAAATGCTCTAAGGGCTGAGCCTGGTGATGCACGCCTTTAATCCTAGCACTTGGGAGACAGGGGCAAGCAGATCTCTGTGAATTGGAGGCCAGCCTGGTCTACAGAGTGAGATCTAGGACAGTCAGGGCTACATAGTGAGACCTGTCTCAAAACAAACAAACAAACAAACAAACAAAAAAACCCACAAAAACCACACCAGCTAACCAAACAAACAAAAAACTAAGAGGGGCTGGAGAGATGGCCTAGCACTTCAACAGAACTCACTGCTCTCCCAGAGGACCCACGCTTGGTTCCCGCACCTATACTGGCAGCTCAAAACTGCCTGTACCTCTCACAACCACCATAAGCCTACTCGGCAGACTCTAACATTCTCTCCTAGTCTCCACAGGCACCTGGTACGCCTGTACACATGTGACACACACACAAATAAAAATAATTGTCTTGAAAGTTGATTAGAATTTTTTGAATATTTGTGTGTGCATGTGTGTGTGCGGGTTTTCCCCTGAAGCTAGAGTTACGGCAATTGTGAGTCATAACTGACAGGATGCTGGGAAGAGAACTCAGGTCCTCTGCAAGAGCAACAATAGCTCTTAGTCACTGAGCCACCTCTCCAGTCCAAGTTATGAAAAATTTTTAAAAAATACTATAAGAAAATATAAAGATAAGCACCTGGGAAAAATACTTGCAAATCATATATCTGTATATCTGATAATTAATCTGTATGATGAGATATGATGCAATGGTAGAATGCATGTAAGTTTGATTCCAAGGTGGAAAGGTAGAATTTGTATACTGAATATTAAACAAAAATTGGGCTAGCACACATAAATGGTAGTATGTATGTGAAAACACACATACACAAAACAAACAAATAAATAAATAAATAAAATGTCCTTTTAAGTTTTTTAAACATGTCCCAGCCATGGTGACACATGTCTACTCTTAACACTCAGGAGGCTAATACAGAAGGATTGGTGAGGGTTCAAGGTCAGAATGAACTACTCAGTATGCTGAAAGCCAGCCTAGGATACAAAATGAAACTCTGTCTCAAAAAACAAACTAATAAATTCAATGCTGACCTGCAGCTTGGAGTTGCAGCACTTGCCTCCCATGCAAGACCCTACCAGGAGACCTGGGTGTGCAAGACCCTACCAGGAGACCCGGGTGTGCAAGACCCTACCAGGAGACCTGGGTGTGCAAGACCCTACCAGGAGACCCGGGTGTGCAAGACCCTACCAGGAGACCTGGGTGTGCAAGACCCTGCCAGGAGACCTGGGTGTGCAAGACCCTGCCAGGAGACCTGGGTGTGCAAGACCCTGCCAGGAGACCTGGGTGTGCAAGACCCTGCCAGGAGACCTGGGTGCAAGACCCTACCAGGAGACCTGGGTGTGCAAGACCCTACCAGGAAACCTGGGTGTGCAAGACCCTACCAGGA
>CABHPP010119959.1:0-16647 GCA_902168425.1 Peromyscus attwateri | reverse complement strand
GTGCAAGACCCTACCAGGAAACCTGGGTGTGCAAGACCCTACCAGGAGACCTGGGTTTGATCACCAGCACAAACCAAAAGAGTGTTATTATTAGTGACAGGGACACACAAATGTAATTCCAACACCCTGGGGGCTGCCTGTACTACATAGTGGGAAAAACAGTACATACTACATACTGGGAAACAGTATGTACTAACATACTACATAACATACTACATAACAGTACTAACATACTACATAACATACTACATAACATACTACATAACAGTACATACTACATACTGGGAAAAACAGTAAAAACAACAAAATGAATTTTATTTTTCCAAATAAGACAATAAAAATATATTTAAAATTAAAAATAATAAAAACATTTAAACAAACATTTCAACATAAAACAAGTAATTGACAAATAAAAGCACAAAAACATAGTATTTTTGGTCATTAAAGAAGCACAAAACAAGACTATAATAAAATGTCACTGTGTACTTAGCAGAATGGCTAAAATAGAAGAAGCTGTCACCAATTCCTGGAAAATACGTGAAGCAGCAAACAGCCACACTCTGTAATGGGATTATACAGTGGTACAACCACTTTGAAATAAAGTTTGGTCATTTCTTCAAAAACAGTCCCAAACTGGAAACAACCCAAACATCCATCAGCAGCTGAACAAACAGCCGTGTATCCACACAATGGAACATATGCACACTCTACTGTAAGAGGTAGGAAGTACTGACACACGCTTCACCGTGAATGAATCTCAAAATAATCAGAAAGAGTCAATACTCTTCTGAGTCTATTTATATAAAATTCTAGGAAATGCTAACTGACCTACTGGGAACCCAGGGAAGGGAAGTGTGGAAAGGGGGAGGGGAACGCACACAAGGGGCCAGAGGAAACTTTGAGGACAATGTACCCATTGTGCTTAAGACAGTGTGGCAGATTATCCCAGGTGTTGAAAACTATCAAGCTATTACTTTAAATAAGTGCAGCTTAATGTATATAAATGTTTCATTTTTCTAAAACTTAACAACTAAAACAAAATTAAAACCAATTAAAAAATCCATAAAAAAGGCTGAAGATGCCAGGCCGTGGTGGCGCATGCCTTTAATCACAGTACTCAGGAGGCAGAGGCAGGAGGATCTCTGTGAGTTTGAGGCCAGCCTGGTCTACAAAGCAAGTTCCAGGACAGCTAGGATTGTTACACAGAGAAACTTTGTCTCAAAAAATCAAGGGAGCCAGGCGGTGGTGGCGCACGCCTTTAATCCCAGCACTTGGGAGGCAAGAGGCAGGCAGATCTCTGTGAGTTCGAGGCCAGCCTGGACTACAGAGTGAGCTCCAGGACAGGCACCAAAACTACACAGAGAAACCCTGTCTCGAAAAACCAAAAAAAAAAAAAAAAAAAAAGGGGGGGAAAAAGGGGGAGGGGCTGAAGAGATGGCTCAGTGATTAAAAGAACTTGCTGCTCTTGCAGAGGACCGGGGTTCAGTTTCCAGCACCCAGTAATTCCAGCTCTAGAGGTCCAATACCTTCTTCTGATTTCTGCAGGTTATCAGGTACACATGTGGTACACATACATGTATGTAAGCAAAACACTCTTACACACAGAACTAAAATAGTAATAAATAACTTAAAAAATAAACCACAAGCTGGGTGGCATTGCTGCATGTCTTATACCAGCACTCAGGAGGCAGAGGGAGGCAATCTCTGAGTTCAGGGCCAGCCTGGGCTACAAAGTGAGTTCCAGGATAGTCAGGGATACACAGAGAAACCTTGTCTCAAAAAAAACAAAAAAACAACAAACCACAAAACACCGTCTAAGACAAACAAATGGTAAATAAGCAGAAAAAGTTGCTCACTCATAGCCATCAGGGAGATGCAAATTAAACAAAAATCAAGATCAGTGAGTATCGATCGAGTAGCTAGAAGTAAGAAAGGAAGATAAGACTAAATGTCGCCAAGAATGGCAGCTGACACTCTGAGGCGGCTGGTGAGAAGGCATGTGTGAGCACTCTGAACCAGTGGTTCCATTTCCAGTGTCTCAGGAGAGACGGAAATTTAGGTGCAAACAAAAACGTCTCTCCATGAACGCTGAGTTTCATTCATAATCTTTCCACACAGAAAATAACCCAAATGACCCTCCTCGAGCAAACCGGCTACAATGAGGACCAAGCTATCAACAAATCCAACAGTGTGGATTAATTTCCAGAAAATTATTGTAAGTAAAAGGATACATGATGTTCGGTTCTGTTTCTAGAGCATTCTAGAGGAGGCAAAGTGGAGCCAGGAAGGAGCCTGGTGGCCGCCAGGGTCAGGGAGAGGAACGAGCTGTCTGCAGCCTGATGCTGCTGTAGTCATGCTAAGCCTCACTGTGACAAATGCTGCCACTACTACTGAAGTATCTTCCAATCTACGCTGAGGTAAAGATCTGATGGAAGCCAAGCATGGAGGTACACACTCAGAATTCCAGCACTTGGGTGACTGAGGCAGGGGGATTACAAATCTCAGCCAGTCTGGGGTACGATGCCAGACCCTGGGGGTGGGAGGAAGAGGAAGATAGAGAACTGAGTAAATAAACAAAGAACTGGAGATCTCCGGAGCAGAGTCCACTCCCACACGGTGCGCTCTGGCTATGCACTGACCCCTTCCTCAAAGGGCAGGATGAAAAGGGTAAGTGCAGCAGAGAAGCCCGAGGAGCACCAGCTCCGCCAGCCGACCAAGGTCAACACTGGCAGTGCGGAGTCACGTGGATGACACACACTGATGATTTTATGTGAAAACACAGGCACTTTATCTTGGTATTCTTCCTCCCTATACCCACAGCCACGGTGTGATCATGAGGCAAACAAGCGACAGACCAACGGAGGACATTCTCCAGGCACCAGATGCTGAGCCTCACAGCTGCCGCGGTTAGCAACAATAAGGAGAGGAGACCGTCAGGGTTAACAGGCTAAGGGGACAGGAGAGGAGATGCAAGAGAGGTCCTGGGACAGAGAAGGACATTAGGTTCAATTCAGGAGTCTGCATTCAGCCTGGATTTCGTCCTCAGTGGTGCCCAACTTAAGATCTCACTGAGAGAGAGCATACTCCCTCTTCTGTGTACACTAACATGCTCGGCCCTGCCCACCTGGCCATTCTCTGGAAGTCTATATCCACATAAAACATACGATGCAATGCATGTGGGGTCATTTCCTTGTACTCTGGTTAGTGGTACTTAATTTGCCACTACTATATGATGAAAACTCAATTCTTGTTTAGACATTTCTGGCTAAAAAACAACATTGCTGCTGCTGGGCTTTTGGGTTTTTTTTTTTTTTTTGGCGGGGGGGGGGGGGGGGGGGGGGAGGGAGCATTCAAGACAAGGTTTCTCTGTGTAGCTTTGGTGCCTGTCCTGGAATTCTTTCTGTAGACCAGGCTGACCTCAAATTCACAGAGATCCGCCTGGCTCTGCCTCTCGAGTGCTGAGATTAAAGGCGTGCGCCACCGCCGCCCGGCCTGCTGTTGCTGTTAAGATAGGTTCTTCCTATGTAACGCTGGCTATCCTAGAGCTCACTCTGTAGACCAGGCTAGCCTCTGACTCAGATCGTCCTGCCTCTGCCTCCCAAGTGCTGAATTAAAGACTGTGAGTATGGGTGTTTTGCCTCCATGTATGTATGTGTACCACATGTGTGCAGTGCCCATGAGGCCAAAAGAGGGCATTAGAAGCCCTGGAGCCAGAGCTATGAAGGTGCTGAGAACTGAACCCAGGTCTTCTTCAAGAGCACATGCTCTTAACCACCAAGCCATCTCCTAGCCCCGGAAGGCACTTTCTTTGGACACAGAGCAGCATGCCGGGAAAGAAAGGTTAGCTTTTCCCTTCAGTGCGGGGCACTTGTCAGAGACGGGAAAGCCTCAGAACCCAGAATCCACCAACGGGCCAGGCTGAGGGAACACAGCCCATAAGCAGACACGCAGGAGATGCACACAAGGGTGCAAGTGGGCTTCCTCCCACCTCCTGCTTGGCCAGCACCTTCCAGGATCCGCTAGAACAGAGAAGGCACTCCCTGAACAGTTCTGGTCTGAGCAGAGGCCTCTCTGACGGAAGAAATCAGTGGCATCAAAGCCCAGAAGCTCAGAACTGGCCCCCACTGCAGCTCCAGCCAGCGTCCTGGCTGCCACAGCCAGTTCCACGTGCTCTCCTCCATGGAGCTGCGCTGCAGCTGCAGCCCTGAGCTGTCCAGCCAGACAACTGGCCTGGTGGCCAGTGTTTCAGCTTAAAGCCCAGGCACCCAGGATTGAGCACAGCCCTCTGCCCTGTGGATTCCACAGTCCGTCAGAAACCGCTTCCAATACCTTCTCAGTCACTGAGACTGAAAGCCACTGAGAAATATCACTTTTGTGGCCTTGGCTCTGAGCCCAAGACATGGGTGGGAGCTGCTTCCAGAGCAACCCAGCGAGAGACCTCAAGGCCTGTGAGGGGTGATCCTGCCATAAATAACACCAACATTTCCACAGAGGCAAGGCCTGCCTCCCAGTGAAGTTGTTCCCTGTCCCACAAGGAACTCAACACACCCCCAGGCAGGGCTCATGTGCCGCCAGCTCTGGTGTCCGGAGACCTGGTCTCTACCTACGTCAGATGCTGCAGCTCAGCCCAGGAAAGACCCCAGGAGGCTGGACCTGCCCATGCCCACGCAGCCCCTCCCTGCCCCAAGTGCGCGGGAAGCAGGTCTGCCGAGGTAACTCAAGCTGCACAAAGAAACCATTCC
This sequence comes from Peromyscus attwateri, assembly GCA_902168425.1. Classification (NCBI taxonomy): domain Eukaryota; kingdom Metazoa; phylum Chordata; class Mammalia; order Rodentia; family Cricetidae; genus Peromyscus; species Peromyscus attwateri. The sequence continues at coordinate 11,905 of CABHPP010119959.1, read as the reverse complement.
TGGAATGGGGCTCCGTGTGGCGACTCGGAGTCAAAGGCGCACTTCATTGCTGCTCTCCAAATCCCAGGCATTGTCAGGGCCTTCCCCCTTTGAAGCCTCGCTGAGTGATTGAAGCGTCTACTTTCTGAGGGGCAGATAGTGCTGGGCCAGTAATCTGACTCTAAGCCACGGGATAAAGGTAGTTTGTTTCCTCTCAGCCTGTCTGTCAACACCTCCTCAGTAATTAGCCCTAATTATTACAAAGGGCCAGCCTCCCATTCGGTTATTAAATCAGAAATGGTATCATGGCTGGGCATCTGTCAGCGCCCCAACTGGCGACCTTCGATTCACTGAATCCTCTGTCAGTCTCCGCCTTGGGAAGTACCCAGGCAGGCAGGGAGGCAGCAGCTTCAAAGATACGGAACCCAGGAAGCATTCTGGGGCAGCAGGGAGGCAAGGAGGACGGCAGGAAGATAAGGAAAACAGCAAGGAAGGTGGGTGGCTGCAGCCCAGTGCCAACGTGGGAACTGGCACCTTCCCCAAGGCCTGGAGGCCAACACTCCAATCACTGTCTCACCTCGCTTACTCCAGGGCTGACCGCTATCAGTCTGTGAATGTGTAGACAGCGGCTCTTTTCCCTGGAGGGCAGGATACCCAGGACTGCACGGGACATCCTCCATGAGAAAGACAGGCAGGCTGCTGCCTTGGCAGACAGCTCGGCCTGAGGCCCAGGGAAGCCCTTACCTAGCTTTGTGAGGTTGCACAAGGATGTTCTCCAGGCGGAGCTGACACCATATTCCTGAAAGCCCTGGGCAGGCATGACTACCCCTGCAGCCTGGGCCAGAGCCTTGACATCTCTCCAGGAGAAATAGGTTGCTGCTCGCTCTACAACAGAGGCCTAGCACCTAGCAAGCATTACTCTAGCTCTGAGGTGGTGCTGCCCAGCAGGATTCATGTACTTCCCTGGGGGCAGTGTCCAACCCCAGTCCTCCACACCTCCTGGCCAACAGTACCTTCTGGTCACTCATCTCATCAGGTCTCATAGGCCCCTCTCAACAGGCCCAATGACTCAGGTGACTGAGACCAGCTCCAGCTTCCTATTAGGCCTGCCCCGCTGGAGATACAGCCCATGTGACAGATCAGGGCAGTAAGCACAGGTCACCACAGCCCTCCTCCCAGCTCACCAATGCTATTTCTCTCTTTTCTCAGCAGTGCCACCATGAGTCCCTGTCAGGTACACAGACAGCTGAGTCCTCATGGCTAATAAACGCCACAGTGGCAAGGCCGGGCTAGTGGAGTAGTGTGAGCGGGTCTCACCCTTGCTCCTTAAAAATCTCTTGGAGTATGTGAGGCAGAGTACTGGTCAGCCCTGTCTATAAGGGCTTCCAGTCAGTGACTGAGCTCAAAGGTAATGCCAGGATGGAGCTTCTGAGCTGCAGGGCAGATAGGGGTTCTCCAAGAGCAGGCACCTCAGGCTGCACCCAAGGGCAAGCACTGTTCAGGCGTGGTCTAAGGAGCCCAAGAGGTGTTAGGAAGGAAGCCTGCTCCGAGGCACTTATGGCGAGGTGGGAACCCAGCTAGCACCAGCCACAGCCCTTCTGTGTCTGAGCACACGGCAAGCCTTGCTGCTCTACAGGAAGTGGGACCGTCCTTTGTGCTAGGACCAGCTTTAGGGCCCAGTAACCAAGTCCCCTTGGAGAAGGTGTCCTTAGCCATGGTGGTAGGGGCACTGTCCACCAGCACCAAATGTCTGGGCCCTTGTACTGTACAGACAGACACCAGGGACAGAATGGGGGAAGGAAGCAGTCAGGTGTCTCTTTCCATCTGCCTGGTAGCTCAGCCACTGGTAGCTCAGCCATTGGTAGCTCAGCCACTGGTAGCTCAGTCACTGGTAGCTCAGCCATTGGTACAGCAGAAGAATCTGATAAACAGACAAGCATCTAAGAGCCACCTACACGCCATGGCGCTTAGCGTGCTGGGCTCACCCACCCACAGGGCCCTCCAGGGCTCAGTGCTTGCTACAGAGGACACAGTGGTTCAAGGAACACTAAGGTAACTCTGGATTCTGCCATCCTAGAGAGCAGACCCAAGCATGCTGCCCACAGACACAGTGACCCCAGGATGGGAGACACAGGTACAGAAGAGCTGGGTAAAGGGCACCCCAGAGCCCACTACACTCTCCTCTCCCTGGGACCAAATGTGGTTTAAAAGTTAGCCAACACGAGGAACAAGGTGCGGGTGGACATTTCTCTACCATGAAATCAAGACTCCTTATAAAACCAGCTAACTAAGGATAGACTAGACCAGAGTGCAGCCAGGGAGCAGTCAGTGGCTGAGGCCAGCCCCAGTCTATGCTCCATGGAAAAGGGAGAAACAGGATCCTCTGTCAGTCAGGATACAACAGGCTGCACTCTGGCATGTGCATGTGTATACACACACACACACACACACACACACACACACCCCTCAGTGGCCTCACACATGAAAAATTTATTGCATGCTCAGATTACACAGCCATTATATTATGGTTGTCAGATTCTCTGCCCATCACAGGCCTTGACAGAAGACCCTCCCTCCTCCCAGTCACACTAACAAGGAGACTCCAGCTTAATGTCAAAGGCAACACATGAGACTTTAGGAAAACAGGACAATGCCTTTGAACCCTCGTGTAGGGAAAATTTTCTTAAATAATAAATGAAACAAGCCCATGTACAGAACAGCTAGGGACAGCCTACTCAGGTTAGAGACTAGCAATTCCACACCTCAGCACTGGCCCCAAGACCAAGGCCCTGAGGGGCCTTGCTGCCCACAGCACAGAGAGCTGCCCACAGCACAGAGAGCTGCCCACAGCACTGCTGAAAACTACATGAAAATAAAACCCATCGCTGGGGTGGTGGTGGCGCACGCCTTTAATCCCAGCACTCGGGAGGCAGAGCCACGCGGATCTCTGTGAGTTCGAGGCCAGCCTGGTCTACAGAGTGAGTTCCAGGACAGGCACCAAAGCTACACTGAGAAACCCTGTCTTGAAAAACCAAAAATAAATAAATAAATAAATCTCAACTTGGGCATTGTTTTAGGCTGACGTACCCCAAATTCTTCAGCTGCAGTCCTAGTCCTACTGTGTGACAGAACATGCTTATACCTGGATACAGTACTTAAAGAAGTGATGTTGGTAAAGTACCTTTAGGAAGGCCTGATGTAGCATGCTTAGTGTCCCAGTAGATTAGGACATGGAAAGACATGCAGAGGAATGATTGGGCAAGGACACAGGGAAGATGGCCACCCACAAACCAAGGGGAGGTCTTAGGAAAAACCATTCTGCCTGCAACTTGACCTTGGATTTCTCCACTCCCGAATCATGAGGAGACACAGGTACATCATAGATTACAGGCCCACCCTTTCTCCACAATGGCCTCCAATGTGAACAGCTGCTTACTCAGCTTAATACTGAGTAACTCACCTGTGCTGGTCTGAATAAGAATGGCCCCCATAGGCTTATATACTTGAATGCTTAGTCATCAGGGAGTGGCACTATTTGAAAGGATTAGAAAGATTAAGAGATGTGGCCTTGTTGGAGGAAGTGTGTCACTTGGGGTGGGCTTTGAGGCTTCAAGAACCCATGCCAAGCCCAGAGTCTCTTTCTCTACATCAGGATGTAGCTCTCAACTACTTCTTCAGCTACTGCTCCAGCGCCATGTGGGCCACCATGCTCCCCACCATGGTGAAAATGGACTAAACCTCTGAAACTGTAAGTAAGCCCGCAGGTAAATGCTTTCCTTTAGCCAGGCGGTGGTGGCGCACGCATTTATTTATTTATTTGTTTTTTTGTTTTTTTGTTTTTTTTTTCCGAGACAGGGTTTCTCAGTGTAGTTTTGGTGCCTTTCCTGGAACTCACTTTGTAGACCAGGCTGGCCTCAAACTCAGAGATCCACCTGGCTCTGCCTCCCGAGTGCTGGGATTAAACTCTGTGAGTTCGAGGCCAGCCTGGTCTACAGAGCAAGATCTAGGACAGGCTCTAAAACTACATAGAGAAACCATGTCTCAAAAAAACAAAACAAAACAAAAAATTGTTTTCCTTTAAGAGTTAGTTGCCTTGGTCATAGTGTCTCTTCACGGCAATAGAACAGTGCCTAAGATACCACCCCACATGGGGAGGACCTTTGTAACTCAGGTGCAGCTGTGGCTTCCTTTGGCCACAGTAGTGTAGGTGGGGTGACACATATCACCCGTGACCCATGGTTTTCCACAGCATCACTGGACTGTGCAGTAGTATGTGCAGATGGGGGACCTGCTGGTAAGTGTTTCTGAGGTACAGCAGCAAGCTGAGCATATCCAGTCCATTCCCAGACACACGGGGCAGACAGCAAACGAGGTGCCCGCTCAGGTCACTGAGGTTTTTAAGATCCTGACAGAGGCTGTAAGAATGACAGCTTTACTTGCTCTGCCCTACTGCTGGATCTTTAACTCTTCTAGTTTTGCTGATCACAATGTAATGACAGTCACAGGGGCTTAGGCCTCAGCCAGGGCACAGTGGATAACCTCATTTCATTCAACCCTCCTGAGCATCCAGTGAGGACAAACTACTTAATACCTAACAGGGGTCAGGTGAAGAAACAAGGTGTGACTAAATTCAAGCCCATTCTCAGATCCCACACAGCACGATTACATACCACAACTACCACGGCGTGAGCGTGTGGTCGGGCATACGCATGCCTAGAACTGCTAATGTGGTGAACCTAAGCACTGGATATCCCTACCAATAGCACGAAGGAGCCCATCTGCCATCCCCCTGGCGACTCCAGACGTGTAAAACATAAACTCATAGAACTACTCGTTTTCTGTAGAACGGCTCCAGTTTGGGTCTAAATGCTCTGCAAAGCACATGTGTTAAAGGCCTGGTCCCCATCTTGGCTCTGCTGGAAGGTAGTGGAACCTTAGGGGGGGTCTCATGGAAGGTTTCAAGTCACAGAAGTGCCCTTGAAGGAGATACTGGGTCCTTTGCCCCTTCTTATTTTTTTTCTCATCCTGGACATGAGGTGAATGGTTTTGCTATGTGTTGCCACCATGATAAGCTACCAACAAATAGTGGACTAAAACCTCCAAAACTGATTATCTCAGCCCTCGTTACAATAGGAAGCTAATGAGTATTTTTATGACCTTAAAAAATGTCATCTTTAATCCATCTTGAGTGTATGCTGGCACACTGATATAGGCGTCCTGCTCTACTACATTCCAGAAAGCCAACCAGTTATCCAAGTGGTTTTACTGACATGCATCTGAAACACCACCGACAATGTACTAAATTTTCAATTATATGGCTCTAACATGGTTTTCCTCACTATTGTTTCTCTCTATTCCAAAATCCAAGTGCTCCAAATGTTGCAGCTTTACAAAGTACTCCAGCGTCTCAGAGGACTTTATTACCAGTCTTCTCTGGTTTAAGGTTTTCCTTGGAGATAGGTCTTTTAAAAACCTTTTGCTACTGCCCATGGTCTATTTTTTAGAGATAAGATGTTGGGATGTTTCCCAGGGAAGTGAGAGGCACACACTAATCAGAGGCTTGTCTGCCATCTTGTCAAGTCCAGGGGAGTCCTCCTCTAGGCCATCTGTCCAGAGTGTCAGCATGGGTGAACGGCCAGCCCCCACGCACAGGTCTAATCCGATCGCCTTCTCTCCCAAGGGCTAGACCACCTGGTGGCGGGTGGGTGCTGCCGTCACTGTTGCTGACGTCACTGTAGACAAGCTACTTTGTAATGGTCTGAAGGCCACAGTCCAACCTCTTGTTCTTCCTACAAACACCTAGGAGCAGACAAACTGGTCACTGCAGCTAAAAGGCCCTCCCTCCTTTCCTCGGTAGCAAGAATCCAACCACAGTGAGCGGACTCATCTTCTAAATAGGACCAGGCTAATTTTCTAGGTCACCTAGACTCTGCTGACTGCTCTCAAGCCTGCCAACCAGAGATGCCAAGCAGTGGGCCTTCGGACATAGGCAGACCAGTACACAGGCCTTCAAGAGATGCCCAAGGAAGGTCAGGGTCAGCAGGAACGATGGCAATTTCAAGCAGAAGAGTTCACTTCAGGTCCAACAGAGGTGGGAGGGCAGATGCATTAGGGGCCAGCGAGATGGCGAGGGCCAGCGAGTAACTAGACCATCATCCCAGAGAGCCATTCCAGGTTCCACCATCAGAGCCACAGGCAGGTCCAGCCATAGACAACTAAAGAGTAAGAGAACAGTCTTTTCCAGCAATGAGCACTCCTAGGAACAGCTGGGCAACCTGGACAGAAGCCTAGGACTACTGCAAAACCATTTCTGTTAGCAACATTCCCAGCTCTTTTTTTTTTTTTTTTTTTTTTTTGGTTTTTCGAGACAGGGTTTCTCTGTGTAGCTTTGTGCCTTTCCTGGAGCTCACTTGGTAGCCCAGGCTGACCTCGAACTCACAGAGATCCGCCTGCCTCTGCCTCCCGAGTGCTGGGATTAAAGGCGTGTGCCACCAACACCCGGCCATTCCCAGCTCTTTTGTGTATACAATGTCTGTGCTTAGAAACAACTGACAAATAAACCACCTAGACCCAAAACATCTCCTCAGTAAGTTACCAAACAATCCAACAACCTGCTCTAAGTCTCACCAGATGTTTGCTCATCACAGCCTCTCCAGCTGTATTTTCAGTCTATGGAAGCTTTCCTCTCTTATCTAAGAACTCCTAAGTAGGCACACGCTGTGTGCTGGGCAGCTACGTCTCCATCCTCAGATCGACTTGGCTCAAAGGAGTGTGCATGCTCAGCTCTCTCTAAAACTCATCCTTGTGCAGAACTGGTCTTTCTTCATTCCAGGCCTCACATTCCCATCTGCTACCCGCTCTTCTCTTTACCTAGAGCTCTCAGAAGTCAGATCCCAAGGCCACCCAACACCTGGCACTCCCTCCCCCACCTAGCTCCCCTCCTCCTATCAGACCCTCTCACTTTCGTAGCCTCCATTGGGAACCACCGCTGCATACCTGTGACACTTGGCTGGGGTCTGCTGACAGAATGGGTAGAGAACTTCTGTTCACAAAACGAAGACTGTTAGCAGCCACCATAACAGAGCAGTAAGTCAACTCGGGTTTATTGAGACCAGCAATGGAAGCTCAATCTGCCAGGAGATGCAAGTCATTCCCATCAGTGGCCTGAAGTGTTGAAGCATCAATGTGGCAGAACTCTGTGTGTGTGTATGTGTGTGTGTGTGTGTGGGGGGGGGGGGGGGTTGCAGAGTGGGGACAGGGCTTTTGTAAGCATAACCAGGTGTAGTGAGAACATCGCCATGTAAAAAGGAGAGTGACTAGAGTTGAACCTAGCAAGAGGCTTAGCTCCTACCCTCCTGCATTCAAACCTCCCAGCTGGCCGGGCTTCAAATAAGACCCCAGGAAGTATGGTTCTCAGCCAAGATGTCATCTTATCCCTCAGAAGGATGACTATGGCTGTTTCTGCACTGCTCATAAGAAATAAATCCACCCAGGTGTACAATGACAGATGAGTGGCTGTTTAAAAAGGCAGTGTATACATACAATTGGGTATTATTTAGCCATAAACAACAACAAAACAAATCCAAGCAACATGGAACCAAAGGCACTATGAAGTAAAATAAGCCCAGGTACAGAGAGATAAATGCCACGCATGTCTATATGATGAAGCTATCAGAGTTGATGTGGCGGAAAGAGAAGGCAGATGATAGTAACATGACAGAAAAGCCAGGCGGAGACACGAAGCTCGGGTAACTCCATGGCACAATGTGCCCTTAGAGATGACAATAATGTATTTCGTATTTCACAAGGAACCACGAGGGGAGTGCAAATACAATCCCATACAAAGAAATGATTAACGTGTAAGAAAAGAGAAGAGCAATCACCAGACTGAATCACTATACATCTATGTATCCAATTATATTATACTCCATAGATATACCGTTTAAAAAATAAAAATAAAAAGATTTAGTCCTAGCACTCACAAGGCAGAGGCAGGGGGTTTTCTGTGAGTTCAAGGCCAGCCTGGTACATGTCAAGTTCCAAGTCAGCCAAGGCTACATAGTGAAACACTGTCTCAAAAACAAAAAACCAAACCAACCACCCAAAGGATTCACAAAGGAGCCGTGGCATCCTTCAAGCAGCCTTCTTTCCATTGTAGGCTAGCCTCAGAGGTCACAGAGAGCAGGGCAGAAACACCAACAGGGTTCTTTGTGGGGGCAGCATCTGGCCACAGTGCTACAATCTGATGGGGCTGATCTAGTCTTTCCTGTAGGAACTGGCAGGTGGAACAGCTCTTTCCAGGTGTGGGGTGGGACCTCAGCTAGGGGCCCAACACAGGCCCACATTCTGGTAGGAGTTGGGCAAGCTCACATGCCTGTCTGTCTAGCTATCCAGCCACGGGTCAGTGGAGTCATCTGTAGACAGCACTGTGCTGTCTGGGTGCGGTGGGACTCCCTCGCTATGCACAGTGCTTTATCACGAGGAGCACTGCTGCACACCTAGTCAGTGTGCAGAGCGCAAGGATGAGAAGTAAGGAACGTAAGGAAAGGTTGGCTCTTGTGGGATCTCTGGGACACTATCCAGCCACCATGGGGTACCCAGAGATTCTTCCTGGTCTCTTTCGGCTTTAGAGCTCTTCTCTTTTCTGGGGTTCTCCGCTCCCCAGATGAGCTGATTCTAGCTTCTAAGAATAAGAGTTAATGAATTTTGAAGATACTGAGACAAGTTTGAAGTCTGCGTCTTTTGGATGGGGGCAGCTGGCCTCGCAGCACTACAATCAAGGTTACATGCACAACCAGACTGGTTCAGGGGCTCTTAGGGTCCAGAGGAGCTCTTCTTGGCCAGCTGCTGCTCAGGCCAAGAACTTCTGGATATAGAGTTAGGCCTGAACAAGCAGGGGTTGGAGGGAGCAGGTAAAGCAGGCCTCAAGGGAGCATCCATGTTGAGTGCTAGGGTCACCGAGAACCTAACTATGTAATGCCTTACTGTGGGCAGCTGTGGAGCCACACTGGTGGCTGGCCTGACGTGGAAGGCAGAGGACAGGAGACACTGGCATGGTACTCAACAAAACTGTTTGGGTCTTGAATAACTTCTTTGAGATCCTAGCAGAAGAGTTCATAATCATCAGGCAAGGGCAGGTCCCTATTGAGGTAAGGAGCCACCCAGGCCCAAGCTAGGCTAGGCCTGTCAGTCAGCTGAGGCTCTCATGGACACAGTTGAGATTGTCCTGATAGTGTTCAAAGTGGAAGACATACAATCTCCCAGCTGGGTCAGAAAGTAGTCTAACAGCCATGGAAAGCCAGGAACCCAGTGGAAGTCCATCCTGAGTGGCCAGGAGTCTGGTATGCATCCAGCTGGAGAGCCCCTTTCTGTAGGCTTAGTGCCAGAAGAATCATTAGCTGTGCTATTCCAATCCATGGTGGTGTACACACACACGGGGTTCCCATAGCAGGATCTCTCAATCCAGGAATCCACAAAGGAGTCATGCCATGAGGTACCATCCATCTGCTGCCAAGGGTGTGCATTGGTGAAACTGGCTGTCACCTTCATAGGATTACCAGGGCTCTGCCGACGGTACCTGCCATGAAGCATGCCAGGAGGAGAGGAAGGAAAGGCCCACGTAAGGCCTGGTGCAGACAGAAGAGGCAGGCACAACACAGCAGGCCAAGAAGCAGCTGGACAGGGTGTGGCAGACTGTCATTCCAGGGAAATGCTGAGGACCGGGGGAGCCGAGCCGGTAAGAGTTGAGGGACTGTCAGATGCCGGCCATCATCCAAGGAAATCTGTCCAAAAACAAGGTGGGGAAAGAGCAGGAACCAGGCCCAACCATCATCACTGAGCTGGCAAGAGGAAGCAGCAGGCAGAAAACCCCCGGGGACCTGACTAGCTGCTCTGAGTGGAAGGCGAGGCCCGGGGGGGGGGGGGGGGGGGGGGGGAGGGGGGGGTGGTAAAGGAAACAGACAAATGCTGCCTGTGACTTCACGGTGTAAGGACAGATGCTGTCAATCCTAGAAGGGGCCAGATCAGAACATCAGGGAATTCTAGGGCAATGGCAGTCACAACTGTCACTTGTACCATTCCTGCTGAATGCCGACCACGCACTACCCACAAATTGGGTACTATTATTATTGCTGAGGAAGAGTGGCAAAGTGATGTGTGTGCAGCCACACACCAATTAGTAAATGACAGCGGAGGGGCAGAACCCGTCTGTGGAGACACGCGCAACCACAAATCATTTCTCAGGCTACGGACTACCCCTCAGAGTGGAATGAGTGGGCTCCCGGCTGCCGGAACACTGTACTCCGCTGGAACGGAGCGTGCCAAAGCATCCCTGCACACCCAGCACCAGGCACACCTGACAGGTTGCCTCGCTTGGTCTGTTTCCTCCTGCTCCCAGGATTCCAAAGACCACCTGCAGGCAAAGCTACCCAATCCGGAGCACACCTTCCTTACCCTCATCCCAGTCAATAACCTGGCACCCTAACCCCCAAAGGTGAAAATCTGCAATTCCACTTTGGAGTCTTCTGTTACCACCAGACCTGGCCAGAGCTCCCTCTCACAGTTGGACCCACCCTTCTTCCAAGCTGTAGTCGCAAGGCCACACAAGGAAGTAGGACAAGGAGCCCTCCTCTGGGGCTCACACACTGCTCCGGTCTCTCTAGAGAGGGAAGCCCACCACTTGAGACCTCCTCTCAACTCTCTGCTTCATCCCTGCATACACAGCCCAGTTCTCCACGGGCTCTCTCCTAGGAGCACCAAGTCTAGCACATATCTTCACACCTGGTTTTCCATGTGTTTACCCCAGACCCAGAGTCAGTTCCCCCAGAAAGGTTCAGCAAGGTTGATCTCCCAAGTGGCTTGCAAGTACCACCAGCACCTACCTCTCCCACCCAAGCATATTCTGGACCATCTCAAGTAGGCCCCTAACTCACACCTGAAAGCCCAGCCCTTGACCTGGGATTCTCTCCATAATCATGAGCCAGATCCAGTCTCTCAGTGAGTTCTCAAAAAGTAGTGCCCACAAGCCAGGCCCCAAGCTCCAAAGCCAGGTGTCAGGCTGCCCACAAACACCATGTCATACATGCCCAGAAACCAGTATGCCACCCATACCTCCTGCCCCAACTACTAACTTTAGATGTTATCTGCCCACTCACCTGGGTGCCTGAGTGCCTCTAGCAACCTAGGAGAGAGGCGCCCCCACCCTCGCACAGTCAATTCCTGCTTCAGCCTAGGTCTTCCTAACCCTGAGCCAGTCACTCACTTTTTGAGCCTCAAGATGATCCCAAAGCGCCCTTGCCTATTAGTCTGTGGAGCGCGCTCTCTTCTCTCCATCAACCCTCCCCGGTACTAGGTAGTTTCGCTCCTTTTCCTGATTGGACAGCAATCTACTGGAAGACGGAGGGCCGCGGCGCATGGGAATCTTCCTCCGCAGGCTGGGCAGTACCTGACACACCGGCTGAGTTCTTTGCTCTAAGATCCAGGAGACCGGGGAACAGAACTTGCCCAAAGCCAAAATGTGAATGGAGGTAACCTGCACCGCCCACCTGCCATCCAGCCACCGCCATGCAGAGCATCCAGCTCACAAGCTCGGGGTCAATGAAGCCCACCTACCTGAGAATGCGCAAAGCGAGGCCGCCAGGGTCAGAGGATCTGCTGGCGGACACCGGTCAGAGCGGCGGGCTCCCGAGGCCAGGATCCCACGGCCACCTGCAAAGTGAAGGGCGAGGAGAGCCTGAGCGAGATCAGGGGAGCGGGAGCATGACTCCGCAGGGCAGAGCCCACACCTCAGCCCGCCGCCCGACCTCGCGCCGCCACGCCGCCCCAGCCCCACTAACCCGGCCGCCCAGGTCCGAGCCGCTTCCTAGGATTCTGCCGAGCGCCTCGTCAGCCACGCCCCCCTCCGGCCTGCGCTCTGGCGCCCCGCACG
>CABHPP010119958.1:46524-56542 GCA_902168425.1 Peromyscus attwateri | reverse complement strand
AAAAAAAAAAAAAAAGAAAGAAAGAAAAAGAAAAGGGGGGGGGGAAGAAAATTTTAATTTCTATTTTTAAATTTATTTCTATGTGTGGGTGTTTTTGCATGCACTTGTACTACGTGCATGCAGTGCCCACAGAGGCCAGAAGAGGGCATCGGATTCCTGGGACTGGAGTTACAGGTGGGTTTGAAAGTCTGACATGAGGACCTCTGGAAGAGCAGCCAGTCCTCTTAACCAGGACCCATCTCTCCAGCCCCAGACCTTGCACTCTTGATACCTTTTTATGGAGGCTCTCCCGGCTGCAGCCTGTGTCAACCAACCACTCAAGGAGGGAGGCTGATGCAGGAAGAACAAGAGCAACACGCTGCAGCTGGGTTGGCAGGAGCAGAGAAGAGAGTTCCAGGTCTGAGCAGGGAGGGAGGGTCAGAAGCATGTGAGAGCAAGCTGTATCGCACGGCACTGTGGCTCATGGTGACCACCTAACTCTGTATCTGAGGATGTTACCAAGCCTCTCCAGGGTTCGGGGAAGGGATGGACAACATGTAGTCTATGTGTGAGAACACCTGTTGGCTGTGCTCAGCATGGACTGTAAGGAAAGGTTAGCCACAAAGGCACCTGAGAGGAGGCCGCTGCAATGGTCTTGGCAAGAAGGAATGGGCCAGCTCAGACTAAGTGATGGACGCAGGTGGTGCTGGGGAGAGTCGAGAGATATTGGGGATCAAGGCTGAGAGTTCTTGATCCATCTGCAGTGTGGACTGGAAACCTAGGAATGGGTACCTCACCTCCAGCAAACTTGTGAATTGGAAAGGTGTTGACGTCTCCTGATGAAGGCCCTGTCTTCAGCATCAGGACCTGGCTAGGATCTTGTCCTATGACCAGGAAGCTCTGGAGATGGGGAGCGAGGGCAAGAATCAGCTTGATGCAGGTATGTGCAATGTTTCTTTTTGCCTGCTTGGGGCCACTTCCCTTTAAACCAGTGGTTCTCAGCCTTCTAATGCTGCGACCCTTAATACAGTTCCTCACGTTGTGGTGATCCCAACTATAAAATTATTTTTGTTGCTACTTCATAACTGTAATTTTGCTACTGTTATGAATTATAAATACACAGGATATCTGATATGGGTCCTCCTGAAGGGGACGTGACCCACATGTTGAGAACCATTGACTGCTGCTTTAGGGAAACCTCTCTCTATTACTAGTTCCTGTGGATGGGACCCTAGGGGGTGGGGCCAGATCTAGAACTAGCCAATGGGATGGGCTACTGTCTGACCACTGTTTGGTTCAAGGATGGGCAACTGCCTAAGCGTGACTAATGAACATCGGCCATGGGATTTTTCCTGGAGATCTTTGAGTTTTGTTGTTTATTTATTTTGTTTGTGGGTTCTCTCTGTCTCTCTGTCTCTCTGTCTCTCTCTGTCTCTCTCTGTCTCTGTCTCTGTCTCTCTCTCTCTCTCTCTCTCTCTCTCTCTCTCTCCTCTCTTGCTCACTCAGGATTGAACCCAGGTTCTTTGCCGAGCTACATCCCCAGTATTGTTTTCTTTTCTTCCCTTTTTTCTCCAAAAGGGTCTCACTGCATAGCCCAGGTTAGCCTCAAACTCATAACTCCCCTCCTTCAGTCTCCCAAATACTGGGATTACAGGCTTATCCCACACACTTAGCTTGAGGGAATTCTTTGGAAAAAGTGGGGAATTCTTGGGGGGAGTGCCTAAACCCAGGGACATTTGCTCACTCTGCACGAATGCTGCCGGCCACTGAGCCCCGCCCCTGATTCCAAATATCTTTTTTTTTTTTTTTTTTTTTTTTTTTTGGTTTTTTGAGACAGGGTTTCTCTGTGTAGCTTTGCGCCTGTCCTGGAACTCACTTGGTAGCCCAGGCTGGCCTCGAACTCACAGAGATCCGCCTGGCTCTGCCTCCCGAGCCACCTCTGCTGGGATTAAAGGCGTGCGCCACCACCGCCCGGCAGATTCCAAATATCTTTAACCGGGTTTCTGAAGCTGGCAGGACATGACACTGACAGTCTTCTTTACCGTTACAAGGAGGGGGCAGCTGTGGTCTGCCAAAACCTGTTAGCTGTCCTTTCCAAATTTATCCTATATTTCCTGAATTTATTTATTCAGTTATATATTGACAAGGACTCAATGTTGTCCAGGCTGGCTTTGAACTCACTAAGTAGCCAAAACTGGCTTTGAACTCCTGATCCTCCTGCATCAGACTTCTTAATGGTAAGGTGACAGGCACGTGCCACCAGGCACAACCCTGTGGAATGTCTCGTCCAAGGCATTAGTATTCTGAGCTATAGAAAATAATAGTGATGGACATCTGGGTTTGGTGGTACACACTTGTAATCGCAGCACTCTGGAGGTTGAGGCCAGAGGATGGTGGGTTCAAGAGTAACCTGGTTCCAGAGTGACACGAGGTACTCAGTGCTGGCGTGGCTGTACTGTACAACTCCTAGGTGATCTGTTTTTGTTTTTGTTTTTTTTTTTATGTATACAGTGTTCTGCCTGCATGCCAGAAGAGGGCCCTGGATCTCATTATAGATGGTAAGAGGGCACTGGATCTCTTGTGGATCATTGGATCAGGTAAGATCTCTGAGCCAGATATATAATAGAATTAAATTATTAGCCCTTGCCCTAGCTGGAGCAGCCTTGAGTCTTGTCTTCCTCTGTGCCAGAGGCCAGAGCATGGCTCACTGGTGCCTGGCAACATGAGGATTGTCCAGTTGGGACCTGGCTAGGATCTTGTCTTATGACCAGGAAGCTCTGGAGAGGAGAGGTGAGGACAAGAATCAGTTTGATGCAGGTATGTGAGCCACCACGTGGTTGCTGGGAATTGAACTCAGGTTCTCTTGAAGAGCAGCCGGTGCTCTTAACCTCTGAGCCATCTCTCCAGCCCCCTCCCAGGTGATCTTTTAAAGCTTGGCTGCCCAGCCCTTGCCATGTGTTCTGCGTCAGGTCAAAGGCACAAAAGCACCTGGCACCTCTCTTCTTCCTGCCTGGGATGCACATAGCGTGGACCTGGGCCACACCCCAGGTAAGACAAGGAAAGCTCGGAGAACTGCAGAACAGCCAGCCCTGATGTCACTGGGCTGCAAAACTCCAGCTGCCAGGCACCTTGCTGTTGGAAAGACAAACAGCTGTTTGTTGATGCCTATTGGACAGGCCAGGAGATTAAACTCAATTGGTAGAGTGCCTGCCCTGAATGCATGAAGCACTGGGTTAAATCCCCAGCACTGCATATGCTGGGTGTGGTCTCTCTCTTTCACACATACACACACACACACACACACACACACACACACACACACACACCTGTAATCTTAGTATTCAGGGGATGAGAAGTGAAGAGGATCAGAAATTCAAGATCAGCTAGTGCTACATATTGAGTTGGAGACCAGCCTGGGCTACATAAACCTTTTCCTAAGTTTTGGGTTAGCCCAGTTTGTGTTGGTCTCCTACCTGACACAAGTTGACAATAGCGATGGTCAGAAGTGACCCCCAGCCGTGAGTACTCACCCCCAGTGGCCACAGCTCCAAAAAGGCCTTGGCATGCTGAGCATCCAGCTCTGGAACCTGCCACACCCTCTGTGTCCTCTGCAGTCGAAGAAGTGGCTCTGGGGTACTGAGGACCCCAAGTGAGTTCTTGCCTGCTTCATCTGTTAGTGTCCAAGTCAACCTGGGATGTACAGGTTCCAGGAGGTCAAGGGTCATAGTAGAATCTGGCCATTGACGTGGGGTCCAAGAGGCAGGGATAGCCCAGGGACAAAAGGTCAAAGATGGAGCTGGGGACATTGGGTATCCTCACCTGTCCCTTTCAGTAGGGGCTGCAGACACCATGTCCTCTGGCTGGACAATCCTCATGTTGCCAGGTACCAGTGAGCCATGCTCTGGCCTCTGGCACGGAGGAAGACAAGACTCAAGGCTGCTCCAGCTAGGGCAAGGGCTAATAATTTAATTCTATTATATCTGGCTCAGATATCCTCAGAGGTCCCCAGCTATGCCAAAAGCCATTCTTTGTTTTGTTTTTCAAGACAGGGTTTCTTTGTGTTCTTTGTGAAGCCCCGGCTGTCCTAGAACTATCTCTGTAGACCAGGCTGGCCCCAAACTCATGGCAATCTTTGTACTTCAAGCTCTGAGATTATAGGCCTGAGCCACTATGCCTGGCTGGGGTGGCCATGCAATGCAATTCTTTAGTTGCTGGGTGGCAGGCAACTCTGGGGACCCCAGGAGAAAGGCCTGTGTATCTCGGGGGTGGAGGGCAGCATTCCCAACAGGAACTTACAGAACAGAAGGGGATATTCCAAGATCTTCATGGAGGTATTTGCAACCATACAAGTGTGTGCGATCTAGATAACCACCACGGTTAAACCCAGAGCCTAGGAAAGTTCTTGGCTCACAGCAGAGCACTCTATCCAGATGCAATGTGACACACACTTCCTCCTTTTCCAGCCTTCAGAGGAGGCCTAGCATACCCTCCCCCACATTCAGTTTTTGGTTTGTTTGGTTTTTTTCTTTTTTGGAAACAGGGTTTCACTATGTAGCCCTGGCTGTCTCTATGTAGACCAGGCTGGCCTCAGACTCACAGAGATCCACCTGCCTCTGCCTCCCGAGTGCTGGGATTAGAGGCATGCACCACCATACCCAGCCTTGATTAGAAAAAAAAAAAAAATTCTAAACATATAGAAAAGTTGAAAGAATATTCTAGAGCCTGCCATACGCCCAATATCTGGATTCTCTGTGAAAATCTTGCTCTTATTTATCTCACATCTGAGCTATCCATTTATCTGTCAAACCTTAACTTTTTGTTGTTGTTTTTCAAGAGAGTTTCTCTGTGCAACCCTGGATGTTCTAGAACTCGCTCTGTAGACCAGGCTGGCCTCGAACTCACAGAGGTCCATCTGCCTCTGCCTCCCGAATGCTGGGATTAAAGGTGTGTGCCACCATTGCCTGGCCCAACCTTAATTTTTCTTTCTTCTTTTTGAGACAGGGCCTCGTGTAGCCCAGGCTTGTCTCGTACTTGTTGTGTATTGTAATAGAGGCTAGCCTCTTACTCTTGGTCTTCCCCACCCACTTCCCATGTTCTGGGATCACAGGCATGTGCCAACTATACCCAAGAAGGAAACCCTGTAAGGGATTCTCACCTCAGGGTGAGCCCTTTTGAATATTTTCCCCCACAGCAGTCTCAGGAGTAGGGAGGGTAGGTCTGGAGACAGACCATTCATCCATCTATCTTTCCATCATCCCTCCATCCCCATCCCCCCGTCTTTCCATCTGAATTATTCAGCCTGGGCCCAGCATTAGGTGACTCGCCTGGGAGGAGGGCTGATAAGTGGGCTAGCCCTTTTGTGAAGTGGGCTAGCCCTTTTATGAAGTGGGCTAGCCCTTTCGTGAAGGTTCCATTTCTGTTAGGGTGCTGTATGCAAGCCAGATAATTAACAGCTATATAAATCAATTAGCTGCTGACTGGCAGCTTCAGGGGGCAGGGGGCAGGGGCAGGCACACCTCAGGGATAAGCAGGGAAGAGGGGTGGAGAGGGGAAGGCAGGTGCTCCTCCCCTCCAGGACCCTTGGGAGGAGATCCAGATATGGCTGGTGCTGGGCAGGGTTGGATGGAGGCAGCTGTGGGTGCAGAAGCCAGATGCTGGGTCCCTGGGGGCCCTACCTGTTCCGAGAGGAGCCTGAGCAGCAGGAAGCGAAAGTGTTCTCTGGAGAGGAAGCCCCATGCAGGGGAAGAGGCGGGGCTGGGGGTATCTGAAATCACCTTCCTCTCTCTTTCCGGGGACCAGCCTTAAGGGCTCCTCTTTTGGAGGAGTGGACCTCTGACAGGCTAAGAGCCAGGGTGAAAAGTCACCAGGCCACCCTCTCCAGGGGGCACCCTCTTGGCCCCACCCACTATCACTCCTAAGATCCTGGAGCCATAGGTCGTCAGTCTGCTGTCTTTATGGCCCCCTTCCCCTCCCCCAGATGACGCAGGTACCCCCTAAAAGAAGCAGAGGCCACACAGCTCATGGTTAGTTGCTTTGTTTTGGTTTTTAATTTGTTTCCAATAAGCAAGTCTCCTGCTCATCCCCCACTGGCTGGCAAGAGGGTGCCTAGGAAAGGGAGGCCAGTACCCACTTTGTCTGTTGGAGGCAGAGAATTTGGGGGCCTTCAGGCTTGGAGATCCCACAGACTCTAACCCCTGGGTGAAGTTCTACATCACCACAGAAGGCCAGCCCTTCTGTGGGGTAGGTTAATTTGATTTAGACATGCCCCCCTGAGAACAATAGGGAAATGCCTTGTTCTGGCACAGTTAGCAGTTTGGGGGTAACCTGATCTCTGGGAGTTGTTAAAAGTTAGGGGAGGTCGCTTCTTGCCCTCGGTGGTTAGAGGCTGTGGGGTGTTAGGGATGGGCTGTGCAGCCCTCAGCCCTCAGGTATATTAGAATTTTCTGGGATTGAGTTGGGGACCCTGGTTTGAAGAAAGTGGTTAAGAGAATGAAGGATCCACTGAGCCCCACGGCAGCTCATGTTAGAGGGGCCAGTGCTGGCTGGGGCTCCACTGTCCTGCTCGGGAGGTAGTGGTCAGGGGCGCTTCTCTCTCTCTTCGGTCCTGGCCGCCTCCTTGGCTGGAGGTGGGGACTTTCTAGGGGAGGTGCTAGTGCTGGGGTTCGGGGCCTGTGACCCTGACTGAGCATCTATGCTGGCATGCTCCCTCCGGACAAGGTCTTCCAGCTCCTTCTGCAGGGGGCAAAGTTCATAGAAGTCAGAGGTTACCATAACAACATCCTATAGGGCTGGGCTCAGGGTGGGCTGGGGTGGCCTAGCTCCTCACCTTCCATCCGAGGAGGTCAGCGAGGGCCAGGCAGCCTTGGTCACAGTCACCCAGCCAGGCCACATCCCTGCAGTGTGAGCAGGAGTTAGAGAACAGGCTGAGGCCTGGCCAGGCTTCTGCCTTCTCTCCCACCTCAGCTTGCCCCTCCCCCGCCCCTCCCGCCCCCCCCCCCCCCCCCCGCCCCCCAGGCCCAGGCTCACCTGTAAGCTTTCTTGGAGTCAAAATCCATGCCGCCTCCCAAGCCCATCATCATGCCCAGGAAGGGATCTGTCTGTAGGGATAAAACAGCTGAGAGCACAGCCCTGGAGCCACCAGACCTGGCTTGTATTTATTTTCCAGACAGAGTTTCTCTGTGTAGCCCTGGCTGTCCTGGAACTTGCTTTGTAGCCCAGGCTGGCCTCGAACTGACAGAGATTTGCCTGAACTGACAGAGATTTGCCTGCCTCTGCCTCCTGAGTGCTAGGATTAAAGGCCTGCACCACCACTGCCTGGCTTATTTTTATTTCTTAAGTGTATGTAGTAAGAATGTGTCTCTCTGTGTGTGGGTGTGAGATCCCCAGGAGCTGGAGTTAGAGGTAGTTGTGAGCCTCCCGATTCGGGTGCTGGGAGCTGCACTTGGGTTTCTGGAAGAACAGAAAGTGTTCTTAACCACTGAGCCATCTCTCCCATCCAAAACCATCATTTTTTTTCTGACCGTGCTGAGGCTTGAACCCAGGGCTCTGTGTATGCCAGGCAAACACTCTGCCACTGAGCTATACCCCAACCCAAACATATTCTTTTTGAGACAAGGTTTCTCAGTTGGCCTGGAACTGGAAATTGGTGAGACTGTCTGTCCAGTGAACCCCAGGTTTCCACCAATCTTTGCCTCTCCAGTATGGGACTGCAAACGCATGCCACCATGCATTCCTGTGTCATTTCACGTGTCCTGTCCCCCGTGTCTCCTGTCAGCTGAGATTTGTCACAGACGTGTAATCAGAGTCTGTTTGGGAGGGGGTTATCATTTTACCTGAGCTCTTTTCCAGAGCCTTCCATCCACAGACACCCCCCACACCCCTCTTTTAGTATTGTCAGCAGTTGCTGGTGAGATGGGACATGGTGATATTTAAACTTCTAAGCAGTTGCCAGGTGGTGGCGCACACCTTTAATCCCAGTAGTTGGGAGGCAGAGGCAGGTGGATCTCTGTGTTTGAGGCCAGCCTGGTCTACAGAGTGAGATCCAGGACAGCCAGGGCTACACAGAGAAACTCTGTCATGAAAAAAAACAAAACAAAACAAACCACAAACAACAACAACAACAACAACAAAAAGCTCCTCCAAACAAATAACACAGGCAGGTGTGGTGGCACAGGCCTGTAACCCCAGAATTTGAAAGGCAGAGGCAAGAAGATTAGAGGTTCAAGGCCATCTGCAATTACACAGTGAGTTTGAGAGGACAGGCCTCATGAGGGCCTGTCTCACTGTTTCAATAACTATCTCCAGAGTTCACACTGTGTCGCACCACACGCCAAGGAGACACAGCTTAGCATCTCCACAAGGACGTGTGTGCTCCATACAAACAACCTGCCACTTCATATGAGGGACTGCAGCATCTCCACGAGGACGTGTGTGCTCCATACAAACAACCTGCCACTCCATGTGAGGGACGGGAGCATCTCCACGAGGACGTGTGTGCTCCATACAAACAACCTATCATTCCATGTGAGGGACGGGAGCATCTCCAGGAGGACGTGTGTGCTCCATACAAACAACCTGCCACTCCATGTGAGGGACTGGAGAGTCCCCAGATTTTGATATGTGAGAAGGTACTAGAACACAGTCAGCCGTACACTGGTCTCCTGGGTCCCAGGAAGCACTCAGGCGTCAGCAGGTTCAAGGTGTGGTTCTGTCATTGGCTCAGAGGAATCCAGAGTGGCAGAGAGGCCTGTAGTGTCAGGTTGGCCCAGCACCTGACGCCCATACTCTCCAGCCTGAACTGGCAAGTCTAAAGCACCGATGCTGTCTAGGTAGGACACACTGGGACCTGTCTCATCCTCCTGCGGGAGGGGTGAAACAGCCCCCAGTGAGCAGAGAGCGAGGGAAGTTGAGACAGACTCACCTGGCCCGTCTTCTCCTTGTTGATGAGCAGGCGTGGGGTAGATAGTGGTGCCCTGGGAATGGGGAGCTGGATTCAGGATCTGCCCTTGTTCCCTGTTCCCAGCCGACCCCCAGTCCTACTCCTCAACCTACTTGCTGATGAGGGAGGCGAAGGGTTGCACCTGCAGGGAGGTGCCCATGATGATGAGGAGGTCCACCTTCGAGAAGTCCTGCAGGGAGTAGCCGGAGGGATTTGGACTCCACTGCTCTGCCTTTGTGCCCCACCTCCCTCCAGCTCGCAGCCCATGTGGGCCAAGCCCAGGGTGGACACTTACTGACTGCATGCAGGAGAAGAAGCGTGGTGGAAGATTCTCACCGAAGAACACGATATCTGAGGTAGAAACAGGGACAGGAGAGGAGACAGAGGAGACAGAGCTAGAACAGGCAGGATTCACCTGAGGCCTGAGGGGGCAGACAAATACCCACCCTCTGTAGGACAGGAGGGGTGGGCCACGCAGCAGAGGTGGTCAGAGGTGCAGTGAGGGGAACAGTGGGGGAGAGGGCCCCAGCTCCAGTCCCCCACCCCAGGCCCTGAGGCTCACCAGGCTTCACCACACTCTGACATTTCTCGCACTTGGGGGTTGCTTCTGAGAAGATCTTCTCTGGGTGGGAAGAGGGAGGGAGGGAGAGGCGTGAGGCCTCCCACGGCTGGAGCAGCCATCTTTCTTCTGTCCCTCCCTACTGTCAACATGAATGCACCCCAGGCAGGTGGCAGAGGTGCACACCACTAAACCTGCTTTTGGGAGAATTCAGAAGGAGGACTGTGAGTTCATGGCCAGCCTTGGCTACACAGCAAGACCATGTCTCAAAAACCAAGAGCTGGGGCAAAGAAGCAACTCAGTGTGTAAACACATCTGCTGCTGCCAAGCCTGATGACCTGAGTTCGAGCCCCAGAACCCACACGCTAAAAGGAGAGACAGTCCTGCAGACTGTCCTCTGACATCCACAGGCATGCTGTGGTATGTATATACCCACACACATACACACGCAAACACACAAAGAAATAAATGTAAAAAGTATTCAAAAACAGCAACAGGAACAACAAAAAGTCAAGAGTAAAGGATGTAGCTCAATGCTGGAA
>CABHPP010119958.1:33791-46424 GCA_902168425.1 Peromyscus attwateri | reverse complement strand
GAGCCCCTGCCTAGAATCCCCCAGTGAGGGGCTGGGGTGTGGCTCAGTGGTAGAGCCCCTGCCTAGAATCCCCCAGTGAGGGGCTGGGGTGTGGCTCAGTGGTAGAGCCCCTGCCTAGAATCCCCCAGTGAGGGGCTGGGGATGTGGCTCAGTGGTAGAGCCCCTGCCTAGAATCCCCCAGTGAGGGGCTGGGGTGTGGCTCAGTGGTAGAGCACTTGACTTTGCATGTCCAAGCCCCAGCACCACAAAACAAACAGCACACCTCACCACTAAGAGATCTCCTGGGGGGTCCTACCGGCTTATTAGAGAAGAGCTCCCTTCTTAGAGAGCTGTCCCCTTCATATCCAGGCTCCCAGGGGGTGGCTCCAAGTACCACTTCCTACAGCTAGGGAATGAGATGGTAAACACAGGAGCAAACCCCCTACCCCTGGACTCCACCAGACCCCCATCTGTGGAATGGGAGTCAAGCCCTTCCACTGGGTCTTGAGGACAGTCCTATTTGCCCTGGGTCAGGAGAGGACATACAGATAATCATGGGATGGAGCCAACCTCAAGCCCATCTGCACCCCCCCCCCCCCCACCCCACCCCCGCCCCGTGGACTCTGTGACAGACTCCTCTAATACTACCCTTGGGACAGTCACACTCCTTATTGCTCATGGAACAGGGGCTCGAAAGCACGTCTGTCACTTGCAGCCTGCAGAACTGGAACTCAGCTGTCAGCCGCTCATCTAGCCGCGCACAGAGTGCGGCTTTAACCACCACCACGCAGGGCACTTCTACACAAACACCACGCTGTTCTGCGCGGGTAGATGCAACCCCACAGAGACATAAAGGGGGTGATGTCCATTGTCCGGAACCCCCAGCTGTGCACGCTCGCGCTGCTCAGGAACCCTTGGTCTGGGGGCAGCTGGCTGGCGTTCTGCCACAAAGGCCACCGCTGTCCTGACCTCAGGGGACACGAAGGGCTTTGTGAAGCCAGCATAAAGAATGCAGCTTCCCAGCACGGCACACGGCAGCCTCAGGCTCGGCACGATGGCTGCCAGAAACAGGCGGGGGCTGGCACTGAGGGCGTGGGGACTTCCGTGGACGGGGACAGTGGCAGTGATGAGCCCGCCCACCGCCATGTGTGCTCCGCACTCATCTCTGACCGGCACTGCACCCGGCTGCTTCTCTACACATTCCTCTCGCACTGTCTACTGTGGGAGTCCGGGCCACGTGGAACTTAGAAAATGTACTGTTTTCTCTCATTTTTATTTTTTGTCAGGTAGCCCAGCCTGCCCTGGAACTTGCTATGTAGCCAAGGCTAGCCCTGAACTCCTGCTCCTCCTGCCTCTATCTCCCAAACAATAGATAATAGGCAAATACCATGGCTCCTGGTGTAGCACCTATAATTTAAATCAATAAAAATTTAATAAAATTAAAGACCCTGTCTTTAAAAAAAAAAAAAAGAAAGAAAAGAAAAAGAAAAATTAAAATGTCCTGGGTCAACAAGGTGGTTCAGAAGGTAAGGTGCCATCTTCAAACCTGGCAGCTTGAGTTCAATTCCTGGGACCCATATGGTGGCAGAGAATTGATTCTTTGGTTCACTAGGCTCATTTCTAGTGCTCAGTGGACAAATG
Source organism: Peromyscus attwateri (assembly GCA_902168425.1). NCBI lineage: Eukaryota > Metazoa > Chordata > Mammalia > Rodentia > Cricetidae > Peromyscus > Peromyscus attwateri. Next base: position 44,804 of record CABHPP010119958.1, on the reverse strand, counting down.
GAGCATTGGGCACCATACAGGATGCAGACAGGCCCCCTCGTTTCAATGCTGTCCTCAGAACACAGCTGTGTTTGCCTTGACAGAAGGACTCTCATGTAAAATGGTGAAACACCTCAGAGGCCACAGAGCCGGTGCTCATGACTTCAGTGGCTCTGTGGCCACTGTGGCTGTGAGTCCACATGTGGCTGGCCTTGCTCCGTAGTTCGTATGTATGACAGCCTGGCAGAGAGGTGGTAAGGGAGCCATGACTTGTCACCACCTCGACTCCGTGGGGCTTCTACAGCTGCTGTAAAGAGCAAGAGAGCTGAGTGTGGTGGTGCATGCCTGCAATCTCAGCACTAGGGAGACTGAGGCAGAAGTGCAAGTTCAAGGCTAGCCTGGGCTACACAGGGAAGCCTAATCTCAGAGGTAACCAACCAACTCACCGACTAACCAGCAAGAGCTGAAAAAGTGAGCAGGACCACACTGGTGCCAAAGCACGTGGAGACCTGGCTATGGCATGGGCAAGGAGTGGGAGGTTTGGCCTCATCATGATCCCAGCCTCACCTTTCATCCAGCTCAGCGGGTACTCTTGTCGGCAGCTGGAGCTGACGCAGTGGGAGGTGTAGAAGGTGCCGTGGGCCTCCACCAGGTCCTCGGGCTCCAGCCCCGCCACTCGCTCCAGTGTGTCTATGTTCTGGAGCGGGAGACAGAGGGAAGGGCAGGACAATCAGCCCTCCTGGGCTCTGAGGAGTGGGACTGCGGGGGACAAGGGGGCGGGGAGGATATGTGCCAAGTGCCCACTCTTCCAGGGGGCCACCGAAGGGTTAACAGTCAGGGCTACAGGGCTGCCCAGGCTCAAATGTCCATGCAGCCAGGCCCACGCCATCATCAGCCCCACGTGACATTATTCTGTAAACCTGGGTCATTGCTTCTATTTTTCAGAGATGTTCTTTTGTTAGAGAGCCACACCTTCCTGCCATTTGCCACAAATTTATTAAAATAACTGTACCTGCACAGCTTGTGCCCAACAGCTCTGGCCAGGCATTAATATAATAAAATGAATCAAGCCAGGAGTGAAGGTGGCTGCTTGATCCTTGGAGACTGAGGCAGGAGGACTGCTGTAAGTTTAAAGCCAGCTTGGGGTACCCAGCTATTGTCAGGCTAGCCAGGACCCTGCCTCAAAAACTGAAATAAGCCGGGCATAGTAGCGCACACCTTTAATCCCAGCACTCAGGAGGCAGAGGCAGGAAGATCTCTGTGAGTTCGAGGCCAACCTGGTCTACAGAGTGAGTTTCAGGACAGGCAGGGCCATACAGAGAAACCCTGTCTTGAAAAACAACAACAACAACAACAAAACTGAAATAACAATAAATAAAGCCAGGCATGGTGGATCATGCCAATAAATCCCAGATTGCTACAAGCTTGAGGCTAGCCTAAGCTACACAGTGAGTTCCAGCCTGGGCGACAAGAGTGAGCGGCTTGAAAAACCCCAGTAAAGGGCTGACAAGATGCCTCAGCAGGTGATGGCACCTGCCACCAGCCTGCCAACCTGATTCTGACCTCTGGAAACCACATGGTAGAAGGAAATGCCTCCCCCAAGTTGTCCTCTGAACTCTACACACACACTAATTTTTTAATTAATAAATAAAAGAATGCCTTATTTATTTCTTTGGGAGGAGTTATGTTTTTCGAGACCCTCCCTCTAGAGTGCTGGGATTACAGGGATTCACCACCACACCCGGCCTCACATCACAGACCCCACCTCAGAGTTTTAAATGACTCAGTCTAGAGTCCCTCACTCGAGAGTAAGCAACACACATGCAAATGGCTAAACAAGGGCCTAGGGAACTACCACAGCCTGTATCCGAGGGAGACACGGTTCAGGATCATAGGAGATGCCTGAAACCTCAGACTGGGTTGGCTCCTATCCACACAGATTGTGGCTATGTCCTGATGAACCCGTTGTGAGTTGAAGTTGCCTCAGATACATCTACCCTATTGCACATCACAGCTAAGTGACCCAGGACCTGCCTGGGTCAGTCTGCACGGTTTCCCTCATGATGACGTGGCAGGACAGCTGCCTCTACCCAACGCCAACAGAGTAAAGCTGGGCTAGTGCAAGTCTGTGACCTCGCTACAGGCGGAGGTGAGACAGGATGGCAAGGTCAAGGCCTGCCTGGGCTCATGGCTCAGCAGTAAAGCATCTGCCTAGAATCCCCAGTGAGGGGCTGGGGCGTGGCTCAGTGGTAGAGCCCCTGCCTAGAATCCCCCAGTGAGGGGCTGGGGCGTGGCTCAGTGGTAGAGCCCCTGCCTAGAATCCCCCAGTGAGGGGCTGGGGTGTGGCTCAGTGGTAGAGCCCCTGCCTAGAATCCCCAGTGAGGGGCTGGGGTGTGGCTCAGTGGTAGAGCCCCTGCCTAGGATCCCCCAGTGAGGGGCTGGGGTGTGGCTCAGTGGTAGAGCCCCTGCCTAGAATCCCCCAGTGAGGAGCTAGAGGTGTGGCTCAGTGGTAGGGCCCCTGCCTAGAATCCCCCAGTGAGGGGCTGGGGGTGTGGCTCAGTGGTAGAGCACTCCCTCCCCACCCCCAGTCCCCCCCAACCCCCCCTTCCCCCATGCATGCAGGAAGCCCTGGGCCTCCCATCACTGCACACACCACCCCCACCCCAGACCCATGGGGAAAAAAGGAAAAAAGATTCATCTTCAGCTTGTAAAAAGCATGGTGCTGCTGTGTAGTGTGTGGGGGAGGGGCCCAGACAAGGGGCTGAGGGAAAAGGAGCTTGAAGAGAACCTCTGTATTGTGAATTTCAACATTCAGTTTGAAAGATCTGCAGCCGTCACTCTGTGGGGACCACAGTGGCTCGAGTGACCACGACAACTGTCTGAATGTGTGAATGGGTTCCTGTGTCCTGAGCTGAAAATAGCAGCACACAGCTTCAGAGATGCTGCGTTGGCACAACTCAGAAGCAAAGCTGGTGTGTTCCAGAAGGCAGGTCAGTGACTCAAACAGGGACTGAGGAGGAGGAGGAGGGCCGAGTGCCTGAGAGAAAAAACCTCACAGAGTGGGCAGGTGGAACATTCTTTTCCACCACTAGATGTTTTACATAAGTCACTCAAAAATCTATGTGTGGGGGCTGGAGGGATGGCTCAGCAGTAAGAGTGCTGCTTGTTCTCACAGAAGACCCAGGTTGGGTTCCCAGCACCTACACAGCAGCTCATACCACCTGTTAACGCCCTCTCCTGGCCACTGTGGGCACTGCACACACATGGTACACAGACACACATAAAATAAAAATAAACCCCTCTTAAAAGTTTTGTGTGGGGTCAGTGAGATGGGTCAGCAGATGAAGGTGCTTGCCACCAAGCCTGATGATCTGAGTTCTACCCCGGAACCCATGTGACGGAAGGAGAGAGCTGACTGCAAGTTGTCCTGGGACCTCCAAACTTTTTATGTGGCATGCCTGCACATGTGTGTGCATACTTGGAAACACACCCACACACACCCACACCCACACCCACACCCACACCCACACACACACACACACCAACTAAATTAAAGCTTAAAAAATACTGCAGGTAGCGGGGCGGTTGGTGGTGCACGCCTTTAATCCCAGCACTCAGGAGGCAAAGCCAGGCGGATCTCTGTGAGTTCGAGGCCAGCCTGGTCTACAGAGTGAGATCCAGGCACCAAAGCTACACAGAGAAACCCTGTCTCGAAAAAAAAAAAAAAAACCAAAAAATAAATAAATAAAATAAAACCTGCAGGTAGTTGTCAGATACCTGCACATTTCACACTGAGCACGCCTGTGCTGGTCTTCTGGTGAAATCTGAACATGCCAGCACTCAGGGCACTTGGCAGCTGTCACTCCCAGCTGGCTTTGTCGGAGGCCTCAGTTTTCACTCCATCTGCTGAGTCAATACCTATATGCTGCTTCTCTAGCTATTGCCTCTCTGCTCAGCCCAGGGTCCATGTCCAACTGCCCCCCACCCTCTATGTAGCTCTCTCCCAGGGTCTCAAGGCAGAATGCCATCTCCCCGACACCTCCCTTCCAATAGTCTCAGGAAAGCACAGGAGGTACTCAGACGAGGAACACCCCAGCATCCAGGCTTTATCTTCCAAGGAGATGCCTAGTCTTCCTGCTGTTCTTCCTCAGTGGCCCTCACCAAAGGTCCGTCTCCCATCTACTTTGGCTGGACAAACATGGCAGCTTCCTGTCTGCTCTCTGCGGCTCCCTGGCCCTGTCCCCACACACACCCATAGTGAGCTCTGCCTGAAGATTCCTTCCCTCCCAGTTCTCAGGGCTTTGCTTCAATGCCACCCTCTGGGTGAGGCTTCCATGCCTACCCTGTGCACACCAGCATCCGCTCCCACAGACCTGCCTGGCCTTCTGTGTAACTTCAGAGGCCTGGTTCCATCTGACACACAAGGTCTGTGACTCGCCCCTCCTTCATATGTCACACATATGAGAATATCGGCACCAGGAGTACAGGAGGGTTTGCTCTGCTCACGCTGGCAGTGCTCAGCACTGGGTGGACATCTGTTGTCACAGAAGCTAGCAAACAAGCTTGCAGGGAGTGTGGGGCTTTAAGGAGGCTGTCAGCATCAGGCCTGGGCCTTGTTCTGTGAATGGGGCTGAGTCAGGAGTGTCCTGGGCTTGGGCAGCATCTGAGCATCTGAGGGCTGAGCTGTCCATTCCCCAACTAGGGCCTCCAGCCATCTGGCCCCAAAAGAATTCATCCTCCCCCTGGTGGCCATTTCTGACTTTGCAGGTACCTCATCGGGTTGCCTGAAGAAAACAATACCTATTTGTATTCAAGCATTAACTCTTCTGTAAGATTTGGAGTTCTGTTTCTCCTTTTTAATTTTTTTGGTGGGCGGGGGGGGGGAGGGGGGAGGTTTGGCTCTGGAGCAAATTTGGCCTTGAATTCACTATGTAGCCCAGGTTGGCCTTGAACTCACGATGTTGGGCTTGAACTCAGCTTGCCAAGTGCTGGGACTACAGGTGTGTGCTACCATGCTCAGCCAGCTTGTGTTCTGAGGTGTAATTTATAGCACACATGTAAACTGCCACAGAGCAGTCTGAACGACAACACATGGATGAGACAGAGGTAGAGGCACACACTTTTTTTTTTTCTTCTGGCTACTAATCTAGAAGCCAGCAGCTTGAGCACCCTTCCGAATACTCCAGTGTGGCCACAGTGTCCTATTAGCCACTGTGTTCAAGGCCAGGCTCAGAACTATGTAAGACATAAAGAGCACACCTTTTTTTTTTTTTTTGCACAGTTAGAAAACTGTCCCAGTTTGCTGACTTGGGATGGCTGTGGTATGGATGGTGTCCCCTCAGACAGAGTCCTTTTGCAGTATGCATAGGGTGACCTGATGGGAATATACTGTCACCTCACAATAGACTTCAGAGGGCCTGAAGCTGTTTTGGCTTTTTTTATTATTGAAAAATTCTTTTAAAAAATTCTTATATGTATTAGTTTATATTTTAATAAATTAATTGACTGATCAGTTAATTTAGAGACGAGGCCTCACATCCCGAAGGCTGGCCTCAAACTCACTTTGTAGCCAAGGATGACCTTGAATTTCCGCTCCTTCTGCCTCCACTTCCATAAACACCAACTTGCCCAGTTTCTGGCCCGTTTTTATAAAGGGGAAACTGAGGCTAAGAGGAGTGGTTCACTGAAGATCACTCACTACAGTTAGCTAAACCCTGGTCGCTGGCCCTGTGCCTGCCTGTGTCATCCCCAGCTCTGACTGAGGGCTCCAAGACCCATCCAGCCTGCACACCAGCCGCGCCCCCCGCCCCTGGTCCATGGCCCCCCCCGGTCCACCTACCTGCGTGTAGCAGCGCAGCAGCAGCCCTTTCTCCTTCAGCAGGCGGATGAAGTAGTGGCAGATGGTTGGCTGGAGGAGAATGACAATGCTGATGGCGATGTCCACGGGCCGTCCCATGGGCCAGGGACGACACCAACCACACGCCCATTCTATCCCATGGCCCCATCCTTGCCCAGGGAGGATGAGCATGGCACTCTCCCTGCCACAGACGAGGAGACCATCTGAAGGCATGGTGGTGGCCTGCTGGCATCACCAATCAGTTAACTGCACAGTTAGGCTCGTAGCCAGGCTCCGGCCTCGGCCCTTTCTGAGACTCACAGCAGCTTTGTCTTACAGGTGGGAAAACTGAGGCTCAGAGCCACAAAGTAAAGAGGTGAGAGCCAGGAGGGAGGCCAGGCCAGGCAGGCCGGCAATCCATTCCTCCTCCTTTCCTTTAGTTTCTTAAAATTGTTCAGTATTTATTTAGTTTGTTTTTTGTTTGTTTTTCAAGACAGGTGTTTTGTTTTATTTATATAGGCTTGGCTGTCCCAGAACCAGCTCTGTAGACCAGGCTGCCCTCGAACTCATAGCGATCTGCCTGCGTCTGTCTCCCGAGTGCTGGGATTAAAGGTGTGCGCCACCACCACCTGGCCCAGGGATTTAAAAAACGGTTTCTTTCTTTTATGTGCACTGACTGGTGTTTTGCCTGCACGTGTCGGCAGGACGGTGTTGGACTTTCTGGAACTGGAGTTCCAGACAGCTGTAAATTGCCATGTGGGTGCTCCGCCCACCAAGTGCGTGGACTAAGGGTGTGCACCACCACACCAGGCCTTCTTTTCTTTTACAAAGTATTTTATCATTTTTAGTTACTGTGTGTATGTGTGTGTGTGCGGGTCTGCGTGGGTATATGCATGTGCGTTCCAGTGCCCACTGAGGGTGTCAGATTCCCTGGAGCTGGAGTCCCAGCCTCCTCACATGGGTGCTGGTTCTCTACAAGAGCACTATGTGCTCTTGAACACATCTCTCCATCTCTCCCACCTTTTTCGTTTTTTTAATCTTTCTTTTTTCTTTTACAAGGTCTATGTAGTCTAGGCATTTGAAAGTTTCCCATCTCTGCCTCCCAAAGGCTACAGTTACCGGCATGCACTACCACATCTGGCCAGAATTTATGCCCCGCCCTTAAACAGTATTTATTTATTTGCATATTTATATAGGAGGGGTGCACTTGCCACAGTGCATATGTGGCAGTCGGAGACTAACATGTGGGAGTCAGTTCTCTCCTTCAGTCATGTCAGTCCCAGGGACTGAACTCGGGTCGTCAGGTTTGGTGGCAAGCACCTTTACCCACTGAGCCACCTTGCTGGTTCCAGAGCCTGGATTCTTAATAACCACACAACGCTTGTCTGAAGGGCCTACAAGGATCCTCCTTCCCATGTCTGCTCACCCCAATCTCCCCTGCAGAAAAAGACCTCACCTTGAACTGCCCGGGGTAGAGCTCCTTGGCAAGGGCAAAGAAGGGTTCTGGATGTTTCTGTAGGAGAGAGAACCAGAGGGCCACACGCCAGGTAAGACAAGGCCTGGAGGTGGGAACTCCCTCCCCTCATCTCAGCTGCGTACCTTGAAGTAACTGATCTCAAAGATGGCTTCCGGGTAAGGAAGGCGGTACTTCTCCAGGTTCGCATAGAGGCCAGTGGATGGGGAGCGGAAGTCAGGGATACCCGCAGCTAGGGAGGAGCACTCAGTTAGAGGTTCTAGCCCATATACACAAACCCTCCCAGGGCTCCCACACCCCAGGAGTGGCTGGAAGGAGGGGCACTTACATGTGGAGATGCCGGCTCCCACCAAGCAGATGACCCTGCGACCTGGAGGAGAGAGTTTCTGTCATGTGATAGGGTTCTCCTCCCACTCGTATTGCAGGTGGGGAGGACAGTGCTGGCAGCCCCACATTACGGGTGAGGAAACACAGCCAACCAGAGGGGACAGCAGAGGAGTGGGGGACAGTAGGTGAAGTCCGGGGAGAATGCTGCAGCCAGCTCAGCAATACAGAGCTGGCTAGTTTGAGGCTTGAGTTCCATTCTGAGAACTTTGAAAATCAACCCAAACCAAACCCTGGTGACAGCTTACCTTCAGGACACAATAGTGTATGACTTAAAAATTATTTTTAATTAATCTTCTTTTTTTGAGACAAAGTCTCAACATGTAGCCCTGACTGGCCTAGCACTGGCTCTGTAGACCAGACTGGCCTTGAACTTACAGAGATTTGCCTGCCTCTGCCTCCCAAATGCTGGGATTAAAACTGCGTGCCATCATAGCTGGCTTTAAATCTCTCTCCCTCTTTTAAAATCTGAGCTAAGGAGCCAGCATGTCGGTGCACACCTGCAGTCCCAGCACCGGGGAGGCAGAGGCAGGCAGATCTCTGTGAGATCCTGGTTTACAGTGAGTTCCAGCCAGCCAGTGCCAGGAAGGGAGACCCTGTCTCAAGTACAAGACGAACAACAGACATTTGAGGGCTGCATAGAAGGCTGAGGTTAGGAGCACGTGCTGCTTTCCCAGAGAACCCGAGTGCAGTGCCCAGCACCCATGCCAGGCAGTGCCCCGCACCTGCTAACTCCAGCTCCATGGCAGCCAGCGCCTCTGGCCTTTGAGGGTACCTGTACACATACCCGTTGCGTGTTGGGGCTATGGTGTGTGCCAGCGCGCCTGCTGTTATTTTCTTTGGTTTTGAGACAGTGTCTCCCTATCTAGCCAGGTAGTCTGGAATCCTGAGCCTCCTGCTTCAGCCTCCCAGGCGCTGGGATGATAGGCTTCACCTTCAGATGACCCATTTCCAGCATGTTCTACTCTTTCCTTCACCACACTGCTGTGCTCACACAGAAGCCACCAGAGTCTGCCCCTTGGAGTCAGCTGCACTAAATAACCTCTTTTTTGTTTGTTTGCTTTTGGTTTTTGGACAGGATCTCATGTATTTCAGGCACCTTTAAATTCACTGTGCAGCCAAGGATGACCTTGAACTTCTGATTCTCCTGCTTTCATCTCCAAGTGCTGGGAGTACAGGCATGCACCACCATGCCCAGCTTTTCTTTTCTTTCTCAGAGACAGGGTCTCACTATGAGCCTGGCTGTCCTTGAACAGTGACCTACCTGCCTCTGCCCCCTGAGCATTAGGATGAAAGATGCATGCCCCCATGTCTGGCCATGCCCCGTTTTTGTATGCGGTGTAGAGGATTGAACCCAGGGGTCTGTGCATGCTAAACAAGCACTCTACAAACTGAGCTACATCTCTAGCCCCTCAACTGTATTAAACTTCTTCAGACCCATAGTTTGTATTCTTTTTTTGATTTGGTTTTCAAGTGAGATTTTCACTGTATAACCCTGACTGTCCTGGAACTTGCTCTGTAGACCAGGCTGGCCTCAAACTCACAGAGATCCGCCTGCCTCTACCTCTCAAGTGCTGGGATTAAAGGTGTGCACCACCACCACCTGGCTGGTTTGTATTCTTATGAGGGTTTTGCTCCCAGTTTTTAATAGTTCTTAGAAAAGAAGATGGCAATGGCTGTGCATGCCTTTAACCCCAGCACTTCAGAGACAGAGGCAGGCAGATCTCTGTGAGTTCAAGGGCAGCCTGGTCTACAGAGTGAGTTCCAGGACAGCCAGAGCTACACAGAGAAACCCTGACTGGAAAAACAAAGAAAAAAAGAAAAGAAAAGAAAGAAAGAAAAGGAAAGAAGATGGGCATGATATGGTTGAATCCATTCACAAGCACACAGCTGGCCAGAAATGGTCTTGTTGCTGCCTCAGCTGCTGGCTGGCAGGAAGCCCAGCCACACAGAGCCCTGGCATCTGTCTGTCAGCTGATGGACAGACACAAGTGTGGTGTCCCATGAATTGGGCACCCCTGGGGTGTTCTGTTTAAGGGACAACAAGTGTGAACAAAGGTCAAAGCCTGCCACAGGGGCCAGTGAGATGGCTCAAAGGGTAAAGGCACTTGATGCTGCAGGCCTGAGTTTGATTCTGAGAAACGTCATGGTGGAAAGAGAACTCCTGAACACAGTCCTCTGCCAAGCACACACATGCACCTACACTAATACACACACCACACACACATACACATACGCTTATAATGTTTAAACTGGGCATGGCGGCACATGCCTTTAATTCCAGCACTTGGGAGGCAGAGGTGGGTGGATCTCTGTGAGTTCGAGGACAGTCTGGTCTACAGAGTGAGTTCCAGGACAGCCAGGGCTACACAGAGAAACCCTGTCTCTAAAAACAACAAAACAAAACAAAAAATATTTACAAAAAAAAAAAAAAAAAAAAAGCCACAGCCTAGGCCTAGTCACAGCTTTTTTAGGATGTCACTGGCCCTGGTCTGGTTGGAGGTCATGGGCACTGAGACTGGGGACGCACACATTCTAGATTCAAGGGGCCTGATACTCCTGAGTGTGGTAATACATGTCTGTAATACTTGGGAGACTGAGCTAGCCCTGTGTCAAAGCTAGCCACAGCTACAGAGCAAACCCTTGCTTCAAGGGCCCTGGTATCGAGTCCTGACTGTGCCACTTGCCAGATGTTCACACCAAGTCACAACCTTTCTGTGCCTCAGTTTCCTCTTCAGTTCAGCTTACTTCTGGAAAGACCTCCTGGCTCTTCTGAGATAATCAGTACAAGGATGCTTGGGAAGTCCTTAGCCCAGAGCCTGGCACACAGCCAAAGCCTGGTTAATCACTGTTTATCCTCAGTCCCTCTCCCTACAGGCCAGTGACCTAAGACCTGAGTGGAAGAAGATGGAAGGACAAACGGCCCCTAGCCACTGCTGGGGTTCTCTCTGCAGGCGGCTGCCCAGCCTGTGGCAAGAGAGGGAGGCTCAGCCGCCAAGCCTGGCTGCCAAGGAGGGAGACAAGCAGCTGGGCGAGGGGGAAACCGGAGAAGATGGCCTCAACAAAGGGCTGTTCAGGACCCTCAAAGCTCCATTGTTCCCACTGAGGACCGAGAGGGCCTGGTTTCTCAGACTTTGGTGACTCACCCTCAACGAGAAATACAAATTTCACGGTGACCCAGCTAGGTGGCTTCTAAACAGCACATCTGAGACAGGCTTCCTGTAATAATACCATAGCAAGCACATCCACAGCTCTCAAGGGATAGGATCCTGCTCTAATCATTTATCTCTTTTGAGAGAGAGAGAGAGAGAGAGAGAGAGAGAGAGAGAGAGAGAGAGAG
>CABHPP010119958.1:8602-21673 GCA_902168425.1 Peromyscus attwateri | reverse complement strand
GGAAACTCAGCGAGCCGGTGTCCACCTCATTATTCTGATTGGTTCTGGTGCTGCACAGGGGCGGGGTGTAGCTATTGAACACATTTTGATTGGGTAGAAGAGGGGGCGTGTTGGGGAATTCCCAGCAGGGCGGAAGCACTGGAGATCACGGCAGAGCCCAGCGACAGGCGGGCGACCACAGGGGGCCACCCGAGGTGGCTGGGACCATGGCCGGGGTCGCGTGCGTGGGGAAAACTGCGGACGCCGATGAATGGTGCGACAGCGGCCTAGGCTCTCTAGGTCCGGACGCAGCGGCTCCCGGAGAACCAGGGCTAGGCGCAGAGCTGGGCCCCGAGCTGTCGTGGGCGCCCCTGGTCTTTGGCTACGTCACTGAGGATGGGGACACGTGAGTAAACCTTAAATTACCAAACGGAGCCCTGGGATCCTACCTGAGTCCCCATTACCCCATGATTCCTGTGGCTTCTTCTCGTTCCTAACGCTGACTTCCGATGCTGGACTTCCTGACCCATAACTCCCAAATACTAAGTTGTGAGAAGACTAGTCTGTCTTCACCCCCAGTCAAGAGTCTCACCTCTCTTGAACTCTAAATTTTTGCTCCTGGAATCCACATCGTACCTGCTGATACCCAAACTGGATCTGAGCCTTTCCGACCCGGTCCCCAAACCTTTGTTAGCACTCTAGTTCCCACACCTTCTGACCTCTTGCTTCCAAATTCTGCAATTAAGAAATTGAGGCCGGGCGGTGATAGAGCACATCTTTAATCCCAGCCCCCGGGAGACAGAGGCAGGTGGATCTCATTGAGTTCGAGGCCAGCCTGGTCTACAGAGTGAGTTCCGGGCCAGCCAGAGCTACATAAAATTCAGAATCTCATTTCCATGAGGATAGATTCATCCATTAACCAAATGTTTCTCCCACACTACCACCTTCCAGTCCCTGTTTTTAGTTTGAGCTGAGTTTGTGATTACATTTGTAATCCCAGCACTCAATGGGCCAAGACAAGAGGATCTCCAGTCTTGAGGACAGCCTGGGAGAACCTGGAAAAAGAGGAAAGGGAGATTGAAAAATAATTTTTAAAAGCAGGAAATTTTGATTAGTAGCTAAGTTGGGGAGAAGGGACAGCTGTGGTGAAGGTCTGTGTAAGGGATTGTACCCGGGATTTTTTTGTCCTTTGTGTTTATTGAGTATGCCCAGTGACTCAGTGTCTGACCCATGAGGGGAACACAATAAACGCTAATCTTAAAGAACCAGGTGTAGTTTCCTTAATTTTCTTGTTTTTCACTTTCTATTTTATTGGTCCCTGTTCCTTTATTATTTTATTCTAATTACTTTGGATTTAAGTTTTGTAATTTTCTTTTTCCCCCTTCCTTTTTTGGTTTTTTCGAGACAGGGTTTCTCTGTGTAGCTTTGCGCCTTTCCTGGAACTCACTCTGTAGACCAGGCTGGCCTCGAACTCACAGAGATCCTCCGGCCTCTGCCTCCCAAGTGCTGGGATTAAAGGCGTGCGCCACCACCGCCTGGCTAGCCTTAAACTCTTGATCTTCTGCCTGGGCTTCTAGGCATGGTGATGCGTGCCTGGCTTCTGCTTTGCTGGGGATTGATTGTGAACTCTAAGCAAGCACTCCACCAAGGGAGCTACTCCCCAGCTCACCTTTTCTCCTTTCTTTTGTTTTTCTTTTTTCTTTTTTATGTATTTATTTCTATTTTATGTGCATTGGTGGTTTTTACCATGGGTGTCAGGATCCCCTGGAACTGGAGTTACAGACAGTTGTGAGTGGCCATGTGGGTGCTGGGAATTGAACCTGGGTCCTCTGGAAGAGCAGCCAGTGCTCTTAACCACTGAGCCACCTCTCCAGCCCGCTTTTCTCTTTTCTAATGTGCATTGAGTACTATAAATATTCCCTCCAGAGAACTTCTGATATATTGTATTTTTGTTTTCACTTAATTGAATATATGTTCTGATTTCTCTTTTGATTTCTCCTTTGGCCAGTAGATTATGAAGAAGCATGTTCATTTTCCACCCTTGGAGGAATTTCCAGATGTCTTTCTGTTGCCAGTTTTGAATTTCATTTCACTGTGGGCAGAGAATATTCTTTATTTGATTTGAAGTCTCTAGTTTTTCTCTTTCAGTGCTGGGCATCAAACCCAGACCTTCTGAGTGCTAGGCAAGTGCTCTGTCAGGAATTGTGTCCCCATGGGAATTCATTTTGATTTACTGAGACTCTTTTTTTTTTTTTTTTTTTTCCCAGAATGTGTTATTTGTGCACTTATAAAGAATATATAAAATGGGATTGGAGAGATGGCTCACTAGTTAAGAGCAATAGCTGCTCTTCTAGAGGACCCACCCAGGTTCAGTTCCCAGCACCCACATGGCAACTAACAACTATCTATAACTCCAGTTCCCAGGGGTCTGCTGCCCTCTTCCGGCCTCTGTTAGCTCCTGAGTGCACGTCGTGCACATCCATACATTCAGGGACACATACACTAAATAAATAAATAATCTGTGATGTAGAGGTAATGTTGGTTAGCGGTGTTGTTCAAAACTGAGTGTGTAATTCCAGCTACAAAGAAGACTAAGGCAGGAGGATTCTGAAGTTCGGGACCTGCCTAGGAACAGAGTGAATTCAAGTCCATCCTGGGGAACTCTAACAGCAAAGCTCTGTCTCAAAATAAAGGGAACAAAGGCTGAGGATGTAGCTCAGTGGTAGAGTGCTTCCCTGCATGCACGGTGCCTTAGGTTCAGTCCACTGCTGCAAAAACCAAGCACCAACAACCACAAACGCTGCTCTTCAAGTCTACTGTCTCTTTGCTGATATTTTCCATTTATTTGAACAATCAGTGACAGAGACCTATGGAAATCTCCAAGTCTATGGATTTGTTTATTGCTTCTCATTCTGTTAGTTTTTGCTTTATGTAATTGAAGGTCTGTTATTAGAGCCATTGTGTGTGTGTGTGTGTGTGTGTGTGTGTGTGTGTGTGCGCGCGCGCGCGCGCGCGCGCAATGTCAGTCAAGCCTGAGGTCTTGCACATACTAGGCAAGTGCTCCCCCAACCCACCCCAGCCCCAGCCCTTGTTTTCCACTTTTTTGTATTTTGTTTTTTGAGTCAGGGCTTCCCTGTGTAGCCCAGGCTGGCCTTAAACTTGTGATCCTCCTGCCTCAACTTCTGAAGTGCTAACATTAGAAGCTGGGGCTATCATACTCAGTGAGGTTTTGTGTGTTTGTGTGTGGAAGCCATTGACCCATGGTTACTGTCTACCTCCATTGCTCTTCACTTCCATTATGATTATGTGAGACAAGGTTTCACAGTGTAGCCCTAGATGACCTGGAACTCACCATGTGGACCAGACTGGCCTGGAATTCACAGAGATCCACCAGTCTCTGCCCCTTTCACACATGCCACCATGCCCAGCCTGTTTTTGGTGACAGAATCTCACGATTTAGTATTTGACCATTCTGGTCTAGAACCCACCGTGTAGCCCAGTCTGGCCTTGAAATAACAATCCTCCTGCCTCAGCTTCCCCAGGTGCAGGAGTTTGAGCTGTTATAGCTGGCTAAGTTCCTTACAAACCCTGATGAAACCAAGTTGGTAGCTGGGCCTACTTTCACAGGCTTGCCAGCCCAGCCACTCAGGAGGCTGAAGCGAGGAACTTGAACTCAGGGTCAGCCTGGGCAATTTATGAAGACCCTTGTCTTATCTCAGAACACCAACCAGCCAGACAAACAAAGTTGCTGGATTAACTCCTGTCCCTGGCTCTCCTGGACACTGAAGTGTTTCCGACTGTGGCCACAGTCTGTAGCCCGCAGTAGACACTCCATGTTTATTGACCCCTGCCTTCTGTCCCCAGGGCCCTGCACTTGGCCGTGATACATAGGCATGAGCCCTTCCTGGATTTCCTCTTGGGCTTCTCCGCCGGCACTGAGTACCTGGACCTGCAGAATGACCTAGGCCAAGTAAGCCACTGGGGATGGTCGCTCTAGGGAGCTGGGTCCAGAATCGTCAGAATGGCCCTAACCCCTGCCCTCTATCCCTGTAGACAGCCCTGCACCTAGCAGCCATCCTGGGGGAGGCATCCACGGTACAGAAGTTGTATGCAGCTGGCGCAGGAGTGTTGGTGACTGAGAGAGGGGGCCACACCGCGCTGCACTTGGCCTGCCGGGTGAGGGCCCACACGTGCGCATGCGTGCTGCTCCAGCCCCGCCCCAGATGCCCAAGGGATGCCTCAGATATCTACCTCACACAGAGCCAGGACCAAACCCCAGACACCAGCCACACCCCTGTTGCTGTGAACCCCCAACCCAACCCAGAGAACGAAGAGGAGCCGAGTGATGAAGACTGGAAGCTGCAGCTAGAAGCTGAAAACTATGAGGGTGAGGGAAGGACGTGAGCCCCTGGCCAGAGCCAGGGAACCAAGCTGCTGGCCCTCACCCAACTTGAAACCCAGCCACTGGCTGCGGGTATAACCAAATCGATGGAGTGCTTATCTGGCATACACGGAGCCCTGGGTTTGATCCCCGGCATAAACTAGGCATGTTCAGGGTCATCTTTGGTGCTATCTAGCTAGTTTGAGGCCAGTCTAGGTTCAGGAGACCCTGTCTCAAACAGACACCCACCTTAGGGCATGGCTATGTGTGCCTATAATCCCAGCCCTTGGGTGGTAGAAGCCAGAAGCAGAAACATCATGAGGTCAGGTTCAGCCTGTGCTACATAGTGAGCCTCTGTTTCAAAAACAAAACAAAACAACAACAACAACAAAAAAACCCAAAGCAAAACCAGCTCCTAAAAGCAAAACCATCCCCAGACTCCAGAAATCCCAGCACTGGGTCCAAGGACCTTCACTCTGCCTCAAGGACCTTCACTCTGCCTCAGGGGTATTAAGAATTAGACATACAGGGCTCCTCTTCCCCTGGTCATCAAACCACTTGAGGCCCAGACCTGCCTGCCACCCACAGATCCTGAAATGCCAGGATACAGTGGTTGAGCCTGGACTGCCCATCTGCAAGGTGCCTTCCCTCCAGAACTGTTCCCAAGTATAAGTCACTAGCCCAGCCTGCCCAGGATGAGAGGATCCATCCCACGCTCCCAGCCATGGGCAGAGGGTGTGGAGGTTACCCTCCTCAGTCAGGCCTCGTGGGAAAAGAACCTGGCTTCTCCATAAATGGGCTGAGGTCATCTGGTAGCCAGTGTCCCAGGTCCTTTGTGGGACTTCTATTGTTATTATCCTTGTTTGTTTTCTTTATGATGCTGGGGATGGAACTCAAGAGCTGTACATCCTAGTCCAGCCTCTGTTCTTTGTGAAGGAAGACCAAAGACTTGGTTCTGTTGGTCCACAGATTAAGTGCTCTCGTTCCGAGTCCCCAGGCTTGTAGATCCCAGACCCTGCACCACTCAGGCTTACACCCACCAGCATGCTGACACTCAGGCATCTGGAATTCAGCAGCCAGCCTCCAAACCTGGTATCCTTAGTTCACATGGCTCTTCTTAGGGTTGTGACCAAGCTGAGGCTCCTTAGCCTCTCATCTGACACCAGTTGCTCTATCCCCAGGCCACACCCCACTCCATGTAGCTGTCATCCACAAAGATGTGGAGATGGTCCGGCTGCTCAGGAATGCTGGAGCTGACCTCAATAAACCGGTGAGCCACTGTGGTGGGCCCGTGTGGGGGGAGGCACAGTCCCCTCTTCGGTCTCACTGACTGCTCTGGCACATCCACAGGAGCCCACGTGTGGCCGGACCCCTCTGCACCTGGCAGTAGAGGCCCAGGCAGCCAATGTGCTGGAGCTTCTCCTGAAGGCCGGTGCTGACCCCACCGCCCGCATGTATGGGGGCCGCACGCCACTTGGCAGTGCCTTGCTCCGGCCCAACCCCATCCTTGCCCGCCTCCTCCGTGCACATGGAGCCCCTGAACCCGAGGATGAGGATGATAAGCTTGGCCCATGCAACAGCAGCAGCAGCAGCAGCAGCGACAGTGACAGCGACAGCAGAGATGAGGGCGTGAGTCGGGAGCGGGTACCCCAACCGGAGGGCCAGGGGAGTCGGGAGCGGGTGCCCCAACTGGAGGGCCAGGGTCAACCAGCAACGAGAAAGCTGGGTGGATGCTCTCAGGGAACTCGACAAGGGACACAGGAGATGGGGGAGACTGCTGTAGACTTGGGCAGTGGTGGCAGTGGTGGCTGAACAGCTAAGGCAGTCTGTCATGGTGGCACACATTAGCCTGGAATCCCAGTATTCAGGAGGCAGAGGCAGTGGGTGTCTGTGGGTTTGAGGCCAGCAAGGGCTGCAGAGTGAGACTCTGTCAAAAAGAAAAACAACAACAAAGACGAGCTAAGTTAGACTTCCTCCAGAGGTGGGCATGAACACAGGCAGTGAGGGTCTCAACACGGGAGGTAACTTTGGGAGCAGGAGATGCAGAGCTTGGGCTGTAGGTAGGTGACCTTGGTCCGAGTGGCCGGAACACTGATGGTAGGGAAAGACCTCAGCCGCGGGAAGGGACTAGTGAAGAGCCCAGACAACCGCATACCCTGGGGAGGGGCTGGTAGAGCGGGAAGAGGGGAGAGAGCCAAGTCAGGCGCTGTGATACCTGAGCCACTGGGTAGCTGGGGCCACAGGGTAGTGGTGGGGAGGAGGGTGCTAAGCCATGGCCTCCAGCGTGGCGCATTGAGACGAGAATATTAAAGGAGGGTAAAGGGGACACAGGTGTCACAGTGAGACCCCATTAGGTGCTGTGACCTGGGCAGTGGGCAGTGTGGCAGCTACCTGACCCCTGTGCTATCCCTCTCTGTCCCCAGGATGAATATGATGACATCGTGGTCCACAGTGGCAGGAGCCAAAACCAGCTACCTCCCTCCCCGGCATCCAAACCTCTTCCTGATGACCCCAACCCCGCCTGACTTAAGTTCTAATATTAATATAATTTCCAATTTAATAAAGCTTCCGACCTACAGCCAGAGCCCAGATCGATAGTGCTTCCCTGCTTATTTCAGGCCCCATCCCTCCAAAGCCAAGCGTGAGCCAGGGGTGTGCTTTGTGCTTTATTCACTCAGAGGGATGGGGGGGGGAGTCTGAACCCAGCCCCGCCCCCCTCAGACTTCTCTCAGGCACACCCTTGCACACCAGTCCCTGCCAGCCGGAAGTGGGGGGGGATGCCAGGTGGATTGGGGGCTCTGAGGTCAACTGTCTGAGCCTTCGGGAGTATGGGAAAGGAGGAGAGCGGCGAGGGGTCAGCCTTCCCTCCCAAGTGCCTCTCCCAGCATGGCGGTGGCCTTCTTCAGCTGCTCCTTCATGCGCTCTAGCCGTTCCACATCATCTTCCTGGGGGAGATCAGAAATCCAGTTACCACCTCCGTGACCACTATGAACCAGACCTGCCACTTCGTACACTGGAGTCCCTTCCTAGCTGTCTGTCATGGTCAGTGATGGCTACCATCTTTGTTCCCACCTGACCAGCATGGAGGTCCACATTTCTGCTTCCACTTTCTGAGTGCTGGGATTACAGATGTGTGTCATCACAGCTGGTTTATGTAGTGCTTGGAATTGAACGCAGGGGTGACCCATCTGAGGTGATGGCCATTTTGATTGCTGCTGCCAACTAAGGTTCTATTTAATTCATTGAAAAGAAAACTTTTTGAACTGTTGAACCGTCTCTCCAGCCCATAATTGAAAAAGGAAAACAACCAAGTTTATACATTGATTTATTGTGGCTGTGGATGTGCACATGGGTACCACAGCGTGTGTGGAAGTCAGAGGACAACCTGTGGGAGTCAGTCCTCTCCACCTTCCATGGGGATGTAGGGAGTGAACTCAGGTCCCCAGGCTTGGCAGCACGTGCCTTTACCCACTGAGCCATCTTGCTGGCCTGTGGGACACATTCAACTTTGCATGACTCAGCCAACAGTGTCTGTCACTAGCCTAGTGAACCAGGAGAGTAGCTGCTAGCTTCCGTGGGAGCCGACTTACTGGTACAGACTGGCAACCATGGCTTACCCTGATGCTCTGAGTAATAGTGGTGTCTTCCTGGTCACTGTCCTTGCTTGGGTGATGGTATCTAGTCCTGGTGCATACTTGGTCACTCTGACCCATCTCATGGTGGATTTCACTGTGGCCCAGCACTGGGAGGTGTTGGAAGAGACCCCTTGGGTGGCCTTGGAGTGCCCCCTCCACTCACCTCCTGCTCTGACGCCTCTTCCTCCTCTGCCTCTTCCTCCTGTTTGGCCTTGGTGCCTGGCTGCTCCAGGTGGTGATGATGGCTGGAGGACCCTTTGCGCCTTTCTGCCCCGGCCATCTCAGCCGCCTGCCACAGATGGCGGCCTCCGCCCAGCAGCTGCATGCCCTTCTCCTCTGCCTGAAACTGGGCCGTCTCCTCATCGCTGGCCTTCTCAGCCACCCGCTTCTGGGGGCCCCTGGCACTCTCTAACTGCTGCTCCCACATACGCTCAAAGGTCTTCCCTGGCTGGCTCTTCTCTTCCTCCTCCTCCTGCTCTTCCTGATGGAGCCGGCTGTGGAGCTGTGTGTGGACGGCCTGTTCCCGCACCTCAGACTCGTGGGTCTTCTCTGCTGCTTCCTCCTCTTCCTTGTCGCTTATCTCCTGGCTGGACCTCATCTCTCCAGCCTCCTGCTTGTTGAACTCCCCACCCAGCAACCTCTTCTCCTCAAGGGACACACAGCCACGGGGCTCTGTCTCGAATAACTCTGGCAGGAAAAGACAGGGTTGTGCATCCAACTGAGAAATGGAGGCCCTGAAGAGTTCCGGGTCCTCCCCGACATCATGAAGGTAACTGCCTGGCACTGGGAGGGGGTATCACTGGCTGCAGATGTTCGCAGCTCCAGTCCCTACGCTGCAGGGAGCTTCAAGGGAGCAAGGCTTTTCATGTGGGGGGGAGGGGTAAGCAGTACCACCCTAACCCAGACCTGGGAATTCTTCCACCATGCACTGTGGGCCAGTAGGAGAGTAGGGAAGGATGTTGGGAGTCTGAGGGGAACTAAGGCATCCCTACCTTTGTGGAGCAGAGCTGTGCAGGGGCCTCTCTGGGCCTGGCCCAGTGTCAGCACCTCCATGACCACCTCTGCTAGACAGCGGGTTAGCTGGGGGCAAGGAAGAAAGGTCGGGGGGAGGCCAAGGGCAAGGGAGGTGGGAAAACAGAGTGGCTGCCGGATCAAAAGAAAGAGGTGGGGATCCTGGAGAAGTTGGGCAGAGGGGACCCAATGGGATGGGGAGGGCAAAGGTTTCCTCTCTCACCTCCTCCTTGGAGGGTCTGGGCGCCAGGGGAGCCGAGGAGGCTGTGGAGGGAAGAAACAGCCACTGTCCGTGGTACTGATCCCAACTCCCCTAGCACCTCAGTCCACCAGCCACACCTGCCACGTGTGCTGTCCCTATGTGTAAGCTCCGCTGCCCGTCTACAGCCCGACCCCAGGTGCACTGCCCTGCCACTGAATCCCTCCCTCTGGACTCTGGACTCACCAGCCCCCAGCAGCAGGGCAAACAGCGGCGGCAGCAGCAGCGCTGTGGAGGTGGGTACCCGGCGGAGCATGGTGGGGAGTCGGACCTGGGACCTCTCCGCTGAGTGGACAGCCAGTGCCAGAGCCTTATAACCCAGGTGCAGTGGCCCCAGCCAGGGGAGGAAATGGCATCACCACCCCCCCTCCCCAGCTTCGGGAGAGAGGACAGCTGTGGGACGCTCCAGGACCCTCAATTATTCATGGGAACCCACACTCAAGCATGCACCCCTCCGGGCTTCTGGCCCAGGAGCACGGGGTGGGGGTGTGGGGGAAGGCTCTCTCCAGAGACTCACATGGGAACTGGGCAACTCTCCTTTTCTCAGCTTTCCTCATCTGGAAGGTGGATCCTCCTAAATCTATTTCCTCGGAGGTGCGAGCTCCTTCTGGCCAAGTCCCTGCTCCACCATCCACCAACTGCGCAGTGCTGGGACAATTGCTTAAGCTTTCTTATAGTTAGGAAAGTTTTGGTGACAACCTACTCCAGAGCTTTTGGGTGAGAATGAAATGAGGGTGCTTGGGCAGTGCCCTGCACTGGGAACTTCACGGGGCTACATGCCACCCAGTACCGTGTGTGTGTGTGATGTACGCACATGTGGAGGCTGGTGCCTTCCTGTTGCTCTCCACTTTATTTTCTGAGACGGTCTCTTACTGAACCTGGAGCTAGGAGCTAGGATAGACCAGTTGGCCAGGAAGCTCCTGGGATCCAACTGTCTGTCCACTTAGTGCTTGGGTTACAAGAGCACACGGCTTTTATGTGGGTTCCAAGGATCCGAACTCAGGTTGTCACACTAGCGTAGCTCTTTTCACATGAAGCCCTAACCAACCACCAAGTCACATTTTCCCTTGTGTTTCTTTCTTTTTTCTTCTTCTTTTTTCCTTTTTTTTTTTTTTTGGTTTTTCGAGACAGGGTTTCTCTGTGTAGCTTTGCGCCTTTCCTGGAGCTCACTTGGTAGCCCAGGCTGGCCTCGAACTCACAGAGATCCGCCTGCCTCTGCCTCCCGAGTGCTGGGATTAAAGGCGTGCGCCACCAACGCCCGGCCCCTTTTTTTTTTTTTTTGAAGATAGGGTCTTGCTATGTAGCTCAGGCTGGCCTCAAATTTGTGGCAATCCTCCTGTCTTAGCCTCTAAAATGCAGGGCTTACAAGTGTGAACCACCACAGATAATGTCCAGTAATCTATTTTTGTTTCTTTGAGACCGGGTCTTGCTAGAGACAGCCTGCACTAGCTGTGCAATCCTTTATTTGAAATTGCCGTTACATGCGTGGCAGTGGGTAAGTACACACTTGAGTGCCTGTGGCCATGGAGTCCTTTGAAAGAGCAGCCGGTGAGAGCTCTTAACTGCTGAGCCATCTCTTCAGGTTTTTTGTTTGGTTGTTGTTTTTTGTTTGTTTTTCGAGACAGGGTTTCTCTGTGTAGCCCTGGCTGTCCTGGAACTCACTTTGTAGACCAGGCTAGCCTCGAACTCACAGAGATCTGCCTGCTTCTGCCTCCTGAGTGCTGGGGTTAAAGGCATGTGCCACCACTGCCCAGCTCAGCTCCTCATTTTAAGACAGGGCCTCACTGTGTAACCCTGGCTGGCCTGGAACTTGCTATGTAGACAAGGCTAGCCTCAAATTCAGACAGATCTACCTCTCTCTCTGCCTCCCAGGTGCGGACATTAAAGGTGTGCACTACCGCACCTGCAAGCCTTGAATTCCGGATCTTCCTGCCTCAGCTTCCCCATGCTGGGACCACAGATGTGTGTCAGCACACCAGACTCCAGGAATTCATATTTTGAGATAGGACCTGATATATTCTAGGCTGGCTTAAATTTATGTATACCAGGTTTGCCTCTGTTCCTGTGCTGGGATTACAGACACATACTAAAATGCCCAGTCAATTCTATGCTAGGGAACTGAACCCAGGGATTTGTGCATGCTAGGCAAGCACTCTACCAACTCAGCCACACCAGATTCCCCCAGTAACTTTCACTGGGCACTTACTGTATGCCAACTCTTCTCCACAGAGCTGGATCTACAGCAGTGAATCAATTGGCCAATGCCCCAGCCCTGCTGAACTGACACTTGAGGAGCTGGACAGTCAACATTTGCAGATAATGTTATGCAGAAGAGTGCATGACGGCAGTGAATCCGACAGAGGAAAAAGTCATGGCACTCTTGTCCTTTACACTGATAGAGCCACAAGAGGACCCTGGGCGGGGAGGGCCACACCCCAACTCAGGTGCTCCCAGGGAGCAGAGACAAGGAGTCTTTTGTGACTATCCAGGGGGGAGAACAAAGTGGCCAGTTGAAGAATTGGGCTGAGGAAGGAGGAAGGAGCGGGCAACTGGCAGATCCTGGAACATTCTGAAGGTAAAACCGCAGGTTTGCTAACCCACCGAAGGTGGGAAAACACCGAGGACAGCCCAGTGTCGGCAAAGGGCTTGGAGTGCCTGTGAAGGGTGAGGTGAGCACAAAGGATTCTGGGGATCAGCTTCCATGAGTGTGCCACTCTGGACAACACAAGAGTTGGGGACCATCGGCCAAAGGATAAGGATAAAGCTGGCTCAGTCTGAGGGAGTCAGAGGATGATGGCCTTCTTGTCCCAGAGGAAGAAAGGCCTTGGCATCCTTTCAGTCACCCTGGGGATCCCCAAGCCACCCAGCATAGGAGCAGTCACCTAGCACCTCTCTCGCTCACAGATCCAGGAGACTCTGCTCTTGGGACCGTTTATTGTGGGTCTTCTGCTCAGTACCAAGGCGGGAAGGAGGAAGACGGAATGGCGTCCTCCAGCTCTCTCCAGCTAGCCTTCTTCTTTTTTTTTTTTGAGACATGCGGTTTTTCGAGACAGGGTTTCTCTGTGTAGCTTTGCGCCTTTCCTGGAACTCGCTTGGGAGACCAGGCTGGCCTCGAACTCACAGAGATCCGCCTGCCTCTGCCTCCCGAGTGCTGGGATTAAAGGCGTGCGCCACCACCGCCCGGCTAGCCTTCTTCTTATCACAGGCTGAGACATGCCTCTGGCTGACAGCCCAGTGACAGTAGGGGCCACTGCCAATAATTCAGTGGCAGGGAAGGAAGAGTGGTAGACCAGGAGTTCAGGGGGGAGGTGACAAGTACAAAGACATCAGGGCTGGCTCCAGGGTAAAGGTTCTATGTGTCTGGGGTCTCCAGCGTGCCGATCTCTAGAGCAGACAGTTGTCAGCTGGCAGCAGGCCGGCCAGGGAGCCTGGGCTTCTGGGGCTGGTTGGGGCCGATGTACTGGAGAGGCACATGGGTAGGGGTTGTGATCCGGTCAGTGCCTAGGTAGGGCTGGAGGACAGCGGGCACGAGGACGGAACCATCCTGGGGACAGAGCAGTTATGAGGATGCTAGCCTTCCTCCAGCTCTCCCTCAGCTGCTGGGGGAGTCTCAAATTCTCACCGCTCCCATCCATTTAGTACTGCCAGCTGAACCCAGGATCTGTCCCATGACAGGCAACTCTTAACCACTGAGCCACACCCCAGCCCCTCACTGGGGGATTCTAGGCAGGGGCTCTACCACTGAGCCACACCCCAGCCCTCACTGGGGGATTCTAGGCAGGGGCTCTACCACTGAGCCACACCCC